>OZ012741.1:59721479-59886479 GCA_963859935.3 Lathyrus sativus
TGAAATGTATTATTTGTAATAGTGACTAGTCCATCAATTTTCCGTAAGTAAACACCAGAAGTTAAACGACATCAGCCTATTCAGATACGTCAGGATTCATTAGAGTCATTATGATTTTTCCTATGCTTCAACAAGGCGATCATCAAGGTGATCCATACCAATTAGAAAATGTTTGTATGAGCATTTTTGAATGGGCTCAGGGTGAGACATTTCAACGAATCTCTCGCCTAGAGACCAACGATGACGTTGGTTGAGGTGGTGACACAAGAAGCTTTTTACATAAAGGGAGAGAGTAATTTTGAGAAGAAGTGACACAAAATAGCACACTTCTGGCACAAAAAACTCACGAAGGAGGCAATACATGTCACCTCTTAGAGACAAAACTGCCTCTAAACAAAGTAGAAAACATGTGGAGAGCTTCACGCCTCTGAAAACTCATTGAGATCAGATATGAGAATCAAAACCATGTAAAACTATTTTTTTAAATTAAAATGATAAAATCTTATAATTATTAAAATATTTAGAATTTATACATTATCCGTGCTATATTACTTTAGCTTTTTAACGAATTTGACAAGTGATGGGTTGAATTCTGAGTTTGACATTTTAAACCATTGAAAATGTTTTAAAAACCTTTAATTTTATTCACTAGAAACTTTACTAAATCATAAATATTTAATATGTTATAGGCTAAATTATAATTTTGATCTTCATATTTGACCCCAATTTATGAAATTAGTCATAGTATTTTAAATTTAAACAATATTGGTTTCCCTTCATGCATTTTTGTAATGAAAGTCAATAACGTGTCTATTTTTTAATGATGTATAACATATATTAATAATCTTTAAAGTTTTTCAAATATTTTTTGTTTCCTTGTCACACTTTGCATTTGTTTTAGAAGAGAAACTACATTAAGATTAATGGGTGTTACAAGAGCTCATATTGGGCTTTTGCTCATTCTTACCCGACCTACTACTAATGTTAGTGCTGGTAGCAAACCTAGCTAAGGCATGCGCTGCTTCATTTTTCTCTCTACCAATGTGTCTAAACCTAATGCCTTTGAATTGATGATGATGATGATGAAGTAGGTAATGATGTTGGTGGTGTTGAAAATGTTAAAGTATGTAATAATGATGGTGTTGAACAAGTCGAAGAAGTTAATATTGATGGTGTTGAACAAGTTGAAGTATGTGATGAAAATGAGGATAGTGAGGACACTGAAGATAGTGAGGGTATTGACTTTGAAGTTGATGGATTATCATTTGATGATAGAGAGGATGAGAGGGCTCTTGGGTTAAATGATTGCTTTGATGTTATTGAAAATCAAGTTGAACAAAAGGGCAAAAGAGGTAGGATAAAACTTGTAGCAAGGAAGACAAAGCATACTCCAAAAAAAGTACCAATTGGTGTTGATAATGTAGGGTCATCTAGTGGTGTGGATAATGATATGGACATCAACTATGCTAGTGAGGATCTTGGTAATAGTGACATTTATGCTTCTGATGGAGAGAAGGAACCAAAATATCTAAGGTTTAAGATGGAGTTGGACAAGAAATACAAATTCAAAGTGGGATTGGAGTTTGTATCACTTGAAGAATATAAAGAAGCAATAACTGGATGGTCAGTATTAAACAGAAGACATATAAAGTATGTGAAAAATGACAAATTTAGAGTAAGGTGGAGGGACACAGATTAAAGACTTAATGATGGCAGCTGTAAAAGCCATATATATCCAAGCCTGGGATGCTAAGATGAAAGAATTGAAGGATCTCAATGTGAAGGCTTCAGAGTGACTGTCAGGAATATATATATATATATATATATATATATATATATATATATATATATATATATATATATATATATATATATATATATATATATATATATATATATATATATATATATATATATATATATATATATATATATATATATATATATATATATATATATATATATATATATATATATATATATATATATATATATATATATATATATATATATTATATATATATATATATATATATATATATATATATATATATATATATATATATATATATATATATATATATATATATATATATAAAACAGTTGTTAATTTTTTGGTACTTTCACAACATAAGTACCTAACGTCATCTTTACATACATGTCCATAAAATAAAAATACAACATATGGCACATGTCATACAATAATTCCTAAATAAAAATTAAGAACTATGTCAAATATCCACAATTGTACAAAATCCACAGCAGAAGACCACAACAAAAGCTTCCCTTGAAACATCAATGCTTAACTCATCTTCTATACTAAACCTGCAAATAATACCTGAAAAGCAACAACAATATTGGGGCGAGATAATAATCTCAATGAGTTCCCCTATCATATGGGTCCACTCGGCTCTACAAGATTTTAATCAAATCCTAACTCAAGTCTTCAAAAGCTAAAGACATAACCAACTAGAGAATTTTAGCATTGTATGAAGGCGTCTACACTTGAGTTCATCTAACTTAAATAATCACTAATCGAAAACCATACTAATTTAATCACTAGATTAGATTCAATTTAAAGGCTATGATGTGGAGTAAGTTAAAAAAACTTATGTTGTGATCAACAAATCAAGATTGAGAAACGGAGTTCTTTGGTGAACAATGAAAACAATTAAAACAAAGAGAGAAAGAAGAAAATGATAAAGAAGAAAGAAGAAGAAGGATTAGGGCAAATTGTTTACTATTCACTTTCTCATAAGAGTTTACAAATGAATATCAAAATTGGTCTCACTCAACAACCTGAGTGATCTAGCCTATATATAGACTAACTAGATAACTTGCAACCTAAGTTAACTAAATAATTGGATCCATACCAAAAGGCCCAATTCGACAAACATTTCAACAATACATATTAGAACAGACTTCGACTATAATATGTATCCTTCAACCACAACATGTGACCCATCTTCGACTTCCTGCTTGTCTCCTGTCGAAATACATGAAAGTTATTCCTCGACAAAGCTTGACTTCAATCCAAAATCTCACAAATCTTCACCTTGGATCTAACTCAACAAACAGGGAATCAACTAGCTTTCATCATGCAGCTTTATCAACTGCATACAGTGGAAAAACTTGCAACTATGCAACGTCTTGGTGATCATATCAGCAGTATTGTCTTCAGTTAAAACCTTCAGCACCTGGACTTCACCATTCTCGATTATCTCACTGATGAAGTGTAGCCTTACATCGATGTGCTTAGTTTGCTTATGATAGGCTGAATTCTTCGGCAGGTGTATTACACTTTGACTATCACATTTAACAGTGATACTTTAACCTTGAAGTTTCAGCTCATTTGCAAAACCTTCAAGCCACAATGCTTCTTTCATAGCTTCAGTGAGGGCAATATATTTTGCTTCAGTGGTTGATAAGGAAATAACCTTCTAAAGTATTGCTTTCTAACTAATTGTTATGCCAAACATAGTGAACACATATTCAGAAATAGACTTTTTGGAATTCATACAACCTGCATAATCAGAGTCAACAAATCCTTCAATTTTGACTATGCTATCACCACCACAAGCTCCAACCTAAATTAAGACTCTTTTCAAAGACCCATTTATGTACCTGAGAATCCACTTTACAGCTTGTCAGTGCGCCTTTCCAAGATTGGCCATATACCTGCTTACAAGGCTCACACCATACGCTATGTATGGCCTCGTACATACCATAACATACATCAAAGAACCTACCACACTAGCATATGGAATGCTACTCATATATATTCTTTCAGCTTCAGTACTCAGACTTTTAGTAGTACTAAACTTAAATTGAGGATTTGTTGGAGTCACAAAAGCTTTGAATTAGACATACCAAACTTGTCGAGAAGCTTCTGTAGGTATGTCTCTTGAGATAAACACAACTTCTACTGCTTTCTATCTCTCCGGATGTCAATCCCAAGAATCCTGGTGGCAGCTCCCAAATCCTTCATTTCGAACTCCTTGCTGAGTTCAGCCTTTACCTCCATTACATCCTCAACACTGTTGCTGGCTATGAAGATATCATCCACATAAAGCAACAAAAAACAAGTGAATTTCCAGGTCAAAATCTGAAGTACACACAGTGATCGAACTGGCTCCTAGTGAAACCAATGTGTGTCATGAACTTGTCGAATCTTCTGTTCCATTATTGAAGAGATTGTTTTAGGCCATACAAGGACCTATTCAACTTACACACATGATTTTCCTTATCATTTTCTGGAAACTCTTCAGGTTGACGCATCAGGATCGTTTCGTCTAGGTCACTATATAGAAATGTTGTCTTCACATCCATTTGCTCAAGTTCCAAGTCAAACCCCGCCACCATGGCCAACAACATTCTAATGGATCTATGCTTTACAACAGGTGAAAACACATCATTAAAGTCGAAACCTTCTTTCTGAGTGAACCCCCTAGCAACCAATCTTGCCTTAAAGTGCTTCGAGATCACTCCCCCGGTTCCTTCCTTGACCTTGAAAATCCACTTAGAACTGACTAACCTTACTCCTGCAGGTTTCTCAATCAGCTCCCAAGTGTTATTATCATGAAGAGATTTCATCTTGTCATCCATGGATTTTCACCATTCAGTCTTATTTCGGCTCCTCATAGCTTCCTTGTAATCTCTATGTTCTTCCTCAAGTACCTCACTTGCAAAGATTAAGGCAAAATCTATAAGATCTGCATAACCAAGTCTTTGAGGTGGCTTGATGACTCTTCTCAACCTATCTTTTTCCAGTAGGTAATCATCGACAGCTTCCTCAACCTCTTCAGTATCTTGCTCTTCTTCTTCAACTTCATATGGGTTATGCACTTTAGCATCACTATGCTCCACCTCAACAGGCATCTGTACCTGTTCTAGCTCCTCTTCAGAGATTTCTGCACTTCGACCAACATCACCAGTTTTCTTGAACGACATCTCAAATTCATTGAAAACTATATCACGACTCGTGATATATCTTCTATGACCTGGTTCTAGGCACCTCAGCCTATAACCTTTGACTCCCTCAGGATATCCCAGGAACATACATCTTAGAGCTCTAGGTTCGACCCTGTCTTGCCTAATGTGAGCATAGGCTAAATAGTTAAATACTCTCAGTTTGTCGAGATCTGGTGGCTAACCCGACCAAACTTCTTCAGGTGTCTTCATCCCCAAAGTAGTCGAGGGACATTTATTTATCAGATAAGCTGTTATCGAAACAGCCTCCGCCCAAAACACCTTCTTCAATCTAGCACTAACCAACATGCATCTAACCCTTTCAAGGATTGTTCGATTAAATCTCTCATCTAAGCCATTTTGTTGAGGAGTATTTACTACAGTCTTATGCCTTGCAATCCCAGACTCAACACAGTAACTGTCAAACGCTTTGTTGTAGAACTCAAGGCCATTGTCGGTTCTTAACCTTTTGACCTTTTCACCAGTTTTAGTTTTGACCAGAACCTTCCAACTTTTGAAAATTTCAAAAGTTTCATCCTTCGTCTTCTGAATGAATACTCATAACTTTTTGAAATAGTCATCAACAATGATAAAAAAACCTTGCACCCGAGTGTGAAGGATTCCTTGCAGGCCCCCAAAGATCAGCATGAATGTAATCCTGGGATTCATGTGTTCTTTACTTTTCTTTGTTAAACTTCTCCCTATAGGATTTACCAAATACATAAGATTTACAAAACTCTAACTTTTCGACTTTGTCACCACCTAGTAGGTTCTGCTTCTCCAATTCGACCAGGCCTTTTTCGATGACATGGCCTAATCTCATGTGCCACAGTTCTGTCTTCGACATAGATTTCGTGGATGCAACATTTGTCAAACCACTTACAACTTCAGCCTCAAAGGTATATAAGCCTTGTTTCTTCACGCCTTTCAAGACTTCCTTCGACCCTTTCATTACTTTCAGAATACATTGCTCTCCTTCGAATTCACCAAGAGAAATTAAATTCCTTTTAAGGTCAGGTGCATACCTTACCCCAGTCAATAGACTTATTGACTCATCATGAAGCTTGAATCTTACATATCCAATACCTATAATCTTGCAAGATTTATTATTTCCCAACATCACTGATCCACCATCTTGATCACATAATTCTTCAAACACATTCTTGTTTTAAGTCATATTCCAAGTACATCCATAATCCACTCTTTGCAAGAGTTGATGCTTGACACCACAAGGACATCAGATGATTCATAATTATCTTACATAATAACTACATCCCCATTATCCTTACCTCCATGATTATTCAGGTGCTAAGGGCACACCTTTCTTGAGTGACCCTCTTTCTTACAGTGATAACACTTAATCTCGAAAATATCACCACCGTAAGACTTCCGTTGAGTTTTACCTTTCTTCTTCTCAAACCTACCATCTTTCTTTGACAACTTCCCCTTTACGGACAACCCTTCACCAACTGATGATGATGGTTTATGCTCCTTTCTTCCATTCAAATCCTTCTAATACAAGGCTGCTTGAACTTCTTCAAAGGCCAGGGTCTCTCTTCCATACAAGAGGGGTTCTTTGAAGTAAGCATGCGACTTAGGTAAAGAACACAATAATAACAATGCTTGATCTTCATCATTGATGGTAACCCCAATCTTTTCAAGATCAAGAATCAGCTTGCTGAATGTATCCAACTACTCCATTAATGATTTATCTTCATTCATATTGAATGAATACAAAGCTTGCTTCAAGTACAAACGATTCACCAAAGACTTTGTCATATACAATCCTTCAAGTTTCAGCCAAACACCCGCTGTCATCGTCTCTTTCGAAACCTGTCTGAGAACCTTATCACCAAGACTCAAAACAACCGTGTTGTGGGGTTTCTCGATCATCGTTGTCTTTCCCTTCTCTGTCAATGCAACATCCATGGCATCTTATCTCTTTAATGCTTCTAGCAAGCCCTATTGAACAAGAAGGGCTCGCATTGTCAAATGCCATAACCCAAAATCATTAACTCCGGTGAACTTCTCAATTTCAAACTTTATTGACGACATCTTCTCTATGCTCATCACACTGTTGCACCCCAAAATTTGCCCAACATTTCTTTACCTAGCTTATGTTTCATTTCATTCACATTAGCATTATCATTTGCATTTCATTGACATGTATGCAGGAGATCAAGAGGTATGATTACCAATTAAGAGCTATACAAGACTATGAAGCCAGTTAAGAAGGTTGTTCAAGTGTTCAAGGGTTGATATCCTTGTCAGAGAAGTTGAAAGAGCCTCAGAAAGAGTGATTGAAGCCAAGAGTGTGGGTCTCCTAACTTGAGAGTTGTGGGAAGTCATCAGATGATTCTGAGGCCATGAGGATGGACTGGAGGTCTTGAGAGATCTCATGAGAAGTGTTGAAGATCACTTTGAGGCCTAGACAGGTCATTGTGCAAGACTAAGAAGGCTCAACCATGAGTGGTACAATTAGGGTTTGACTGGGTCAACCCTAAGTCAACTGATGATTTGAAGGAGGTTGAGACCTAATTCAAGAGCCATGTGATCATGGATTGATACATTGAGATGTTATAAGGATGTTCCAAGGTTAACTCATCATGATTGAGGAGTTTGGGAAGTTTCAAGCTAGGGTTCTAAGGCTTGACAGTGTAAAATCCCCTAGTTTGACCCCTATCTTCAAGGCAATTTAGCTCAAGATGTGATTGTTATGTCATCCCACCCCCAACATTAATGTTGTAGAGCATGAGCTTAGCTTTAATTTGAGTTCTAGAAGTCCTTGATAGGATTTGTATAACTCAAGTTATGACTTTGACAAGTTACAAGTCATCTGAGGAATGTGAATTTGGGGCTTGAAAGTTACCCAACTTGCATGAAACGTTTGCCCTAGAAGGATGATTCCTATGGACTTTTGGTCAACATGAATGTTGTTCCTCATTCTCTTAGCTTTATAGAGAGTACAAGAAGTCCTTGATAGGATTTGTAGAACTCAAGTTATGGCTTTGACAAGTCAAGGGTATTTTGGACATTTGGAGATTACAGGTCATTTCAATCATAAGTCCATAACTCCTATTTGCAAGCTTCAAATGAGAAAATGCTCAACATCAAACTTGTTCAAAATGATGTTTTAAGGCTAGCCAAGTGGTCATGATAGGTTGGAATTGCTTGTAACTCAAAATTGCAAAATTGGCTTAAAAAGGAAGAATTAAAATTCATTAAAAGGGCCAAATTTGTGATTTTTCATTTGGTGACCAAATGAGACAAACCTATATGTCATTTTGATCAGAAATGACATTTTAAAGACAATGGCAATAACACTTTTCTCATTTGAGGTAAAAATCATGGAGTTGTATTTTGTTACTTAAGACATAAGTTACATATGTCAAACCATGCATAAGTGCAAGACCAATGCTCCAACCCATCCAAACACCTTCATAATCTCATGTGAGGAGAATTTGGATGAAGAGCATAGTGAATACAAGCTGCTAGCAGAACTGATATGAACATGGCATGAGATTGAATTTTCCATGACATGAGATATTGAACTTCTCAATAGATTGATCCAGAACTTTCTAGATCATTCATTCATGTCCTATATAAACATATGAAGTGATTCAGAGCCAAGGTTGGTGAGAATTGAGAGAGGAGAGTGAGATTGCATTTTGAATTTGCACATTGCAAATCAAAATCTGTTACAACCATTGAAGCCATTTCAATCCAAGTTCTTGATCTCAATAGCTTGCTCTAGGGTTAGAGAGTGATTCCAGACCAAATTCAAGGCAAGATCGTGGGAGAATTGGGAGTTGGCACTTGGATTTCTTCATCTGCAACTCATAGTAGGGTTCAAAGATTCAGAGTATTTCAATCCATTTGGTTGCATACAGAACCTTCCTTGGATGTTAGTGAAGGAATCTGGAAGTTCTTGAGGGTTAATTTGAAGATTTGAGCACTCTGTTCACACGACTTTATCAGGTATGTAATTCTCATTCCATGGCTTGATGTAGGCGTAATCAATAGGATTTGTTAGGTTCAATGCATTGTAGATCAGTGTAGGAAGCTTTCTGGATCATCAATTTGAAGATTGGTGACAATTTAGGGTTTGTGCAATTTTCGGTTGAGATTGCTATTCTTGGTTTCTTGAGTTTTTAGAGCGATTAAGTAGTATAGGTGGATTCCTTGTGAAATTTGGGATAGGATTCATGTAGAAACCATGGGGAATGGAGGTCTGTGGAGAGAGTTAGGGTTGGATGAGGCTGGCCGGAAAAGTCACCGGCGGTGACCTTCGTGCGCGCAGGTGGAAGGAGTTTCAGAAATTTAAAATGAAGAAGACGACTAGATAGCCGTTAGATGTTGAGTGAGACTTTGACCAGGTGATGATCCAAGGGCCACAAATTGGTTTCATTTTGTGAAGGATTCTGATTACTTCAGCGCTGTGTTTCATTAAAGTAATTTGGGTGGGCTTTGGATTAATTGATACCAACACCCCACTTTTGACCCAGTCTGGATATTGAACTGAATTTTGTTGCTATTCATACCACACGCCTATTAATTTCTCATTATTTTCTTTTAATTTCTCATTTCATTCATGGTTATTGGAAAATTCATAAATAATTGAAAAATGACTCAATTAATTTCATTCTTTTTTCCATGGATTCATGATTGAATCTAGCTTTTTTTAGATAAAAAATATTAATATTTCATGCATTTTTGATTTTATTAGCATTTGTTGAATTTTAATTGATATTAAAATAATCATGGTTGATGCTTTATTTTGTTGAATTTGGTTTGATCATTTGATGATGATTCTTGCCTTGATTTTTTGTGTGTTGCTAGCATAGATATGCATGTTCCCCATAGATTTTTCTCAAATTTTTATGATGTAGTTAAGTGGTAGTTTTGAGTTGAAACTTTAGGAGCTCCATTTTTAGGGTTTATGGTTAATACCTTATGATTTAGTTTTTATATCTAGAACTTGGTGGATGATTCAACCTCTGAATTTTGTATGGTAGGTTCATGATTGAATTAGGATCCCTTAGGAATTTTTGTAGGAATTTACAATGTAGTTTACTATTTTTTATATATTTTAGTTTAGGTGCTAACTTTGGATGATTCTAATGCACTAATTCAACTAGAATGACTTCTTTAGTTCCCTTAGATTAGGGTTTTGCCTCTCTTGCCCTTGGTGGATGATGAAAGAAAGTTGAAGATGAAATGGAGTGCTTGAAGAAGTTTGGATGTGAAGATCTTCTCTTCTTTTGGTGTAGTGTTGATTAGGTGTTAAGATTAGGGTTTGTAGGCAGAGCTTCTAGATAGATTCTCTTCCTTCATAAACATGGAAGATGTTGATCACTTCCATTCTTACCTATGATGTAAGGTCCCCTTGTAAAGGCCTCATCCCTCATTTTCTAGGATGTGTGGCTCTTTACAAATTGGTAGAACCTTTGAGGGTCCCTTTCTCTGATGATAGGATGCTTAGTGGTGACCTTTGGTCTTCACTCTGCTACCAATTATCCAAACTTTGCTCTTGTTAGATGAATCTTTCCCCCTTGCTAGAGGATGGAGTTCCTTGTCAGGAGGTTGAAGAGGCTAGAAGTTGATACTTCCTTGTATTTGAAGACTGCCATTAAAGTTGAAGCTTGTGGATCAGGAAGAGCAAGTTGATACTTGTAAGGAAGAAGGAGCTGAAGCTTGAAGAAGAAGAGGAACAAGTTGATACTTGCAATTGGGATTGAAGCCTGAAGGTGGAGTCTGTTTTGGAGCTGAGGCTTGAAGAAGAAAGAATAAGTTGATACTTATGATTGATGTGTTGGAAGCTCAGAGAAGCAAGTTGATACTTGCTATTGAAGATGATAGCCCTGAAGAGTAGTTGAAGACTGAGGACTGAACTGCTGTCAGAGGATTGCTTTGCTGTGAAGCTGTAGAAGTTGTTGATCTGCTTTCCTTTCCTGTCTGTTTTCTTGTTGTGCAACTATATTGATGTGACTTGTATGATTTGCTTGATGCATTAGAATAAGTTCATGTTTAGATTGTGTTAAGCTAGGAGCATGATTGCACTAGAGGTTGAGTTGCTCCCTCTGCTTGTATTGTTACTGTATGGCTTTGCTTGCTGGTATTTGGTAGAGCCCAGCTCCCTTGCCTATGTGGTTTGGTGTGTTTGCTTGATAGCATGTTATTTCCTCTGTATGATTACAGTCACTTACATCTTGCTTGATAGCATGTTGTTTCCTCTGTATGATTGCAGTTATTCATATCTGGCTTAAGGTTGAGATGAGCTTGTGGAGGCTGATGCCCCACACACATTTCCTCCCTCACTTGCATTGCATGCATTTTACTGTATATCTGTTTATTGTTTAAGCTGATGCTTTACCTGTTTCTGTTTATCATTGACATGATCCCTTAGGAATCTCACTTCCTTTGATAAGGAAGTGATGATTAGAACTCTAGGTTGAAACCTATGCATGATAACTTCTAGGAGTTCCCTGTTTCAAACTTTAACCATAGGATGAATCCTTGGCATGACAACATTAGGACTTGATAATCTCCCCTTAGTTGAACCTGTTCGTTCTCTTCTTATCTTCAAAATAAATCAAAATACAGTAATAAAGGTTAACTGACATCGTACGTTACGAGCCTTAAGCTATCTAAGAAAGGATTGTTGGAGAGTTTCTTTTCAATAGTTTGGATGTTTAGTATGGCACCCTTTGGGTGACATGTGACGCATTCACTCTCAGTTCATAGTCTCTAGTGCGATATTGGTTGCAAACATCCATAAAAAACAGTTCTTCCGTAAAAGACAGAAAACAAACTTCAAACATTTTTGCCCCGTGGGCCCATAATCCAAAGGAAGCTTTTCTGATGAAAAGAGTGTTGTTAACTCCCAGTTCTACCGCAAACGGTAACGCCTAAGTCTCCAAAGGTCGAGCTGCGTACGCCAAACTGCTGGAACTGTTTGTTAACCCTACTCGATAAAACAAATGAATCTGAATTCCCGTAATCCGTATTATCCCGAACTACGTAAGCTCTGATCTCTCATGCCTGTTGAGAGTACGTAGGCACAATACTGATGTATTGGCGAGCCACCTTCCCCGTTACCCGTAGTTAGGCGAACTACGTTGACTCTGATTTCTCATTCTCTGATGAAAATACGTAGGCATAAAGTGCGACGCTTTGCCGAGTCATTTTCTTTTCTTTTTAAGCGAGCCTTGATAGGTAGATAGTAAACCAACCCGTCAGATAAACACAACAAGCGTGGATCCTATCGAGTACGACAGACGTGATGGGTGCTAATACCTTCCCCTTGCGTAACCGACTCCCGAACCCAGACAATGGTTGCGATGACCTTGTCTTATACCTTTTCGTCAGGTTTTTTCCGATCGTTTCCTTTCCCGTTCTGAGGGATAAATAACGAAAGGTGGCAACTCTTCTGTTTTGCCGGCACCTTATTTTCGCAGAAGCGACAGCTGGGATCCAACGTCCCTTTTGCGAGTCAGTTCGGGGATCCAACGTCCCCTGCGAGACTCAATCCTAGCGCTTGTATGATTACTTGTTGGGTTGTGTTTGTTTATCGCATTTTATTTCCCGCATTTTATTTTCAGTATGATATGATTATCTGTGCTGTTGGGGAAAGGGCATTCTGATGAGTGAGAAGCCAGACCCAGGCTTGAGTGTACCTAGCATTAGTCGCGGAAATTAATGGGCGCGTGCTTGCTTTGTAGGCACTAGTGTCTCATGAAATCCACGCTCATACGAGGTTCTCCCGGTTGACTTCTTTTCCGGCCCTTTGGGCCTGAGGGGTTGTTGGTTTGGAGGATTGTCGACTCTGGGGACCGATCATTTGGAATTCAACTGAGTGAGGCCGCTTCAGGAGATGGTGATGCCACACCTTATGGGTATCGTATCATATCTCTTGAATGTCTGTGACGCTGATGACCGTATAGGATGCCGAACTTGTGTCAGTTTAGGTTCATACCTGTGAGCAGGGTCGGGTTTGTTGCAGGAAACCGTAACCTTCAAACTACCTGGTTTTCTTGATAGTGAATCAGTTTTGTTGGTATCAGAGGTTCTCATCATCAGACATGTATTTGTTCTTGACAGAGCAGAGTTATGGTCCTGTATCAGAGGTCCTTATCTTCAATGATGTGTTTGTTCTTGACAGAGCAAAGTTATGGTCCGACATCAGGGCTTCTCATTATCAGATGGATATTTGTCCTTGACAGAGCAGATTTATGGTCCGATACCAGGGTTTTCTTCTCATCAGATATATGATTGTTCTTGACAGAGCAGTATTGTGGTTCTGTTGATACAAAACCTTCATCTCTTCAACAACACAGTCATCTTGATCTCCTGCTGCATGATTGCATTTTGCATTATTTTGCATACTCATTTTCATTTCATTAACGTGTGTCTGTGTTGCAGGTACCGTTTCCCCCGGTTCAGGTTTTCTTGCCTTCTATTGTGCTACTATGGGCTCTCTGAGGAAGACTGTGGCTTACAAGCTCCCCACTCCTGATGTTGTTCAGCTGTCTAGTTTGATTGCTTTAGCAGATGATTCTGTAAGAGGTGAATTCAGAAAGTCCTATGGGAAACTGCTCAGCTTGGTTCGTAAACCCTCCGTGTTTGAGTTGAATGGGTTGCACGCCCTGCTGCAGTTCTATGATCCTCCTTTGAGATGCTTTACTTTCCCGGACTTTATTCTCGCACCCACTCTAGAAGAGTATGCTGATTTGTTAGGGGTGCCTATCAAGAGCCAGATTCCCTTTGTGCATATGGATGCTGAGCCTAATTTGGCTAGCCTAGCCCCTTCACTTCATCTGGATGCCTCCGAGTTGGTCTTGTCTAGTTGGAACAGGGTTCCCGGTTTCTCCTTGCAGTTCCTAGTGGGAAAGGCTCAGCAGTGCGTCAAAGACGGATGTTGGATCGTGTTCAATGCCATCCTTGCTCTGTGCATATATGGCATCATTCTGTTCCCCAATATGCCCGACTTTGTAGACTTTGACGCCTTTCATATCTTCGCAGCAGGGAATCCAGTCCCTACCTTGGTTGGAGATGTTTACCATTTCGTCCACTACAAAAACGAGAACAGAAGGGGCAAGAATGTCTCGTGTTGTGTACCCTTGCTCTACAGATGGCTTGATAGTCACCTACCCAAGAAGGGTCCCTTTGCTTCGTCTGCGGCCACAGCGGACTGGCCTGAGCGTTTGATGAGTCTGTCAGCAGAGGATATTGCCTGGTTTGATAGAGATAGGTTGGGTACTGAGATTATCTTCAGCTGCAGTGGGTTTCCGAATGTGCCTTTGATAGGCAGGAAGGGCTGTATCAACTATAATCCATCTCTGCTGGTCCGACAGTTTGCTTATGCTTTGAGGGCTCCGCCGAAGGATGAAGAGGTGCAGGAATCTCTGTACCTCACTGGTCTTCTAGAGGGGGATATGTTATCTAAGCTTCAGCACGCTTGGAATGGTATCAGCAAGCGGGGAAAACCATTGCTGGGGAAAAGTAATAGCCAAGCCTACGCTCCATATGTGACCTGGATCAGAGCCAGAGCAGACATGATAGGGATGCCGTTTCCTCCTGCCAAGCCAGAAAGCTCTCCAGTGATTGAAGAGCCTACCACCGTGCCCATTCAGCAGCATAATCAGGTGTTAGCTGAGAGAGATGAGCTGAAAAAGGCAAATGAAGAACTGGAGAAAGAATTGGCTCAACTCAGAAGTGAGAAAAGCGAAGCCGTCCATTCCTTCAAGAGGCAAACAGAGCTGGTGAACCAGTTAGGGACGAATTTGAATAAGCAGATGGCTGAGCGTGAGCGTTTGAGTCGAGACTTCAAAGCTGTCAATGACGTACTGACCACTAAGAAGCAGCACTTGGATGAAGCGTATCAGAGAATATCTAAGTTTAATCAGCATTGGAAGGCCACCCTAGCCAACGACAAGGAACGGGAGGATAAACTGAAACAACAGATCTTCAAGTTGAAAGCCCAGGTGAAGGCTAGTGAGAAGAGGTTTGATGAAGAAACCGCTCGCATATATGCCGCTGAAGGCCTGCTCAACAAAGCTCTTGCTAACCTGAAGGAGCGTAAACTGATGTTTGAATCCAAGAAGCGGAAGTTAGAAGATTGTTTCGGCGAAGGGGCATGGGAAGACTCAGTTGAAGGTCTTCAATACACTATTACGCAGAGAGAGTTACTCGTTAAAGGGTTGCTCACTCGGCCTGATCATCCAGAAACGAGGAATCTGTTAGAAGAGTTTCGTGCCCGTGGCCATACTTGACTATGTTGTGATCCTTTTGTTTTGATCATTGTTGTATGCTGACCATCACCGGGCTTGTTGGTTGAGGTCAGGCTATTGGTTCAGCTTGTACTCAGTGACGTTGTGTACTGCCTCGATGGGCTTTCTTTATATATATGAGATGTTATTTCCATGACTGGACTCAGACTTCTTATTATCAACACTGGCACTCAGGCACTAGGATCGAGGGGATACTTCCCTAACACACAGACACACGTTTGCATTTGCATGAAGCATCTGCATAACGAGCACTTTGTCGTTTTTCTAACCCTTTGTGTATACAGGTTGTTCCAGGATTGATCAAAGACCGACCCATCACTACCAGACCAGAGCAAATCAAGCCAGAGTTATGGAGCAAGTACAAACTGACGTTCAAGAACTCCGAGAGAGGATGGACCGCTTCATGGAGCTCATGCAAGTGGTTGCCAACGGCCAGGACCAGCTCAGAACCTTGGTCCAACCTCTGATTTCAAGGGTTGACAGCAATGGTGTACTCTATGGTGGGACTGTTCCAACCCCTCCACTTGTTGAAACTCCACAGAATGGCATCCCCGTGACCGGGGGGAATGGTAGTGGCAACGGTAACGTGATCACTAACATGGGGCTCAATGGTAATACGACTGGCGTCGGTAATGGGAATTTCGAAGCTAATGTCAATGTTGGGCTGGGCAACGACAACACAGGTGTTGGGAATCTGTATGGGCCTCAGCCATGGTTAGAAGACTGTCAAGAAGACTTGTTCTCACAGAAAGGTGCTGAAAGGGAGCTGACTGTTGAAGCACGTCTGAGGTTTAAGGCACTCGAGGACAAGATGAGGAATTTCGAGAACCTGAACACTATGGGCGTTGACATGTCCAAATTGTGATTGATTGCTAATTTCAAGGTGCCTCCCAAGTTCAAGGTACCCGACTTTGAGAAGTACAAGGGCACCACTTGCCCTCGCGTCCACCTGAGATCATACTACCGGAAAATGTCCGCTCACTCTGAAGACGAGAAGCTGCTGATGCATTTCTTTCAGGATAGCTTGTTCGGGCCGTCCTTGGAATGGTACATGAGTTTGGAACCTACCAGTGTACGCACGTGGAAGGAACTTGCTGAAGCATTCGTGCACCACTACCAATATAACAACGACTTGGTGCCGAACCGGGTCCAACTGCAGAATTTGTCGCAGAGGAACAACGAAGGGTTCAAAGAGTATGCCCAGAGGTGGCGTGAATTGGCAGCTAGGGTTCAGCCGCCGATGGTTGAACGCGAGCTTGTGGAAATGTTTGTAGCCACCCTCCCAGGGGTTTATTACGAGAAATTGGTCAGCAGTATGTCTGGAAGCTTCTCAGATCTCATTATCACGGGTGAGCACGTTGAAAATGGGATCAAACTGGGGAAAATTCAAGGTGATCTATCCTCAGCTGGAGGAGGAAAGAAACCGTATGGTGGCAAAAGGCGGGAAGGAGAGATGAGCGTCGTGTCCAACGCTCGAAGGAAGGGTAAAGGCCCCCACCAGCAGGTGGCCAGCATAACTATCCCCGCTGTCCAACAACCCCAGCCACAACATCAGCAGCAGCAGCAGCCGAATCAGCAAGGGTACAGAAAGTATCAGAACAGGGCACCGCTATCAAGTCGTCACCTTGAGACACCGCCCATGTCTTATGCTTAACTGTTACAGACTCTGCTTCAGTTACAGCTAATCAAGAAGAGAACCCTAGCTCCCTTGACAGGGGCACCTCCTCCAGGCTACGACGCGAATGCAACTTGTGAGTTTCACTCAGGGGCACCAGGCCACATGATAGAGAATTGCAAAGCCTTCAAGCACAAGGTGCAGGATATGATGGATGCCAAGATCATCAACTTCTCAGATAATGTGCCAAATGTCACGAAGAACCCTATGCCGAATCATAGGGGAGGTGGGGTAAATGCCATTATTAAAGACGAGAACTTGGATTTATTGACTGATGTCAAGGATCTGAAGACACCGCTTAGCTTCGTTAAAGCCAAGCTGATGAAGATAGGTTTCTTCCCAGGATGTGGAGAACTGTGTATGGGCTGTGCGACTCGTCCTGATGGATGTGAGCAGTTGATACAAGGGATCCAGAGTCTGATGACCTAAGGAATCTTGCAGTTTAGCCGAAGGGCCGAATATGGATCTGGAGAGGTAATGCTGAAGCAAGATGATGAGGTTGCTACTATCACCATCCCTCGCCGGACGATCACTATTTCTGCACCCAGGCCGCCCACGATTACCATCACCAAGGCCGGGCTGATACCTTTTGAAAGCACCAATGCAGTCCCGTGGCATTACGGGGCAGACGTCTACTGCAACGGACAGAAGTTGGAACTGGAACCGTCTGGGTCGTCTGTGGATAACCTAGCGGGAATTGGCGGGATCACTCGCAGCGGAAGAGTATTTGCTCCACCTGAGGTTGTGGCGGACAAAGCCGATAAAGCTGATGTAACCGATAAGGGAAAGAGTAAAGTCGTTGAAGAAACCCCTCGTGGGGTAGAGAAGGACTTACTTGTTAAAGACGCTGAAGAGTTTATGAGGTTGATTAAGAAGAGTGACTACAAGATCGTGGATCATCTCCATCAAACGCCTTCGAAAATTTCCATCCTGAATTTGTTGCTGTGTTCCGAGGCACATCGCAACGCGCTGCTGAAGGTTTTGAATGCCACATATGTACCGCAGGAAATACCGGTCAACCAGTTGGAAGGGGTCGTAGCCCACGTGAATGCTGGAAATGGGTTAGGGTTCACTGACCTGGAGCTGACGCCGAAGGGAAGAAACCACAATAGTGCCCTGCACATCTCGATAGAGTATAGGGGCACGATTATGTCTCACATGTTGGTAGACACAGGGTCGTCACTCAATTTTCTTCCGAAGAAAGCATTGATGAAGTTAGACACTCGAGGATTGATTTGCACACCCAATGATCTGGTGGTGAAAGCGTTTGATGGAACCAAACGTCATGTTTTCGGGGAGGTGACGTTGCCAATCCAAGTTGGGTCGGAAACATTCGACGCAGTCTTTTACATCATGGACATTATGCCTGCCTACAGCTGTCTCTTAGGTTGGCCATGGATCCATTCTGCGGGCGCCGTGACCTCCACGTTGCACCAGAAACTCAAGTATGCCGTCAGAGGTAGCGTCGTGACTGTATGTGGCGAGGAGGATATAATGGTGAGCCATTTGTCATCCTTCAAATACGTTGATATGGATGGGGAAATCCACGAAACCCTATGTCAGGCGTTCGAAGCTGTTAAAGTCAAGAACGTAGCTCCTGTAATCACTGAGAAACCAGAGATGACTCTCTCTTCCTTCAAGGAAGCCCGAGCCGTTGTTCAAGCCGGATCTACCCCAGGCTGGGGGCAAATTCTGGAGATACCTAACAAGCAAGACAAGTTTGGGTTAGGATACTCTCCTGCGGCTGAAGCCTCCTCTTCTAGCAGTGCGTCGCGAGGTAAAAGGCTGATCCAGTTTACCAGTGGCGGGGTCATATTTGAAAGTGTCAATGCAGTGTCTGAAGACGGCGAAGACAGTGACTGCGACCTAGACTCTTGGATCCAGCCAAGCAAACCAGGCGAGAGCCTCAACAACTGGTCCATTAGGGATATCATCCAAGTGGCAGGCAAAGAGTAATGATTTACTTTTTCCAATCATTGTACAACCCTATGTCCTACCCGGGGATTAGTGGTTTTATTGTCAGGGCCTTGTTTGATTATGTACATGCATTTTAATAATAAATCAAAAGGCGGTCTTTCGTATTCAAATGTTGTGATCTCTGTTATTCCTGTTTTATATTTGTTTTTGAAAAACAACAAAATGGCAATGGGGTTTGTGCTAACCTGCATATCCTTGTTTTAAGCTTAACCCTTGTTATTGCAGGATCCACATAGCAGATGACATCGACTCTGGACTTTCTACGACTCACTTAGACTTCGATTTCCCGATCTATCAAGCCGAAGAAGAGATTGATGAAGACGGAGACCTTCCCGAAGAGTTGGCCCACTTGTTGAAACAAGAAGAGAAAGTTATTCTGCCTCACGAGGAAGAGATTGAGATTGTGAATCTGGGTTCTGAAGAACTTGTCAGGAATGTTAGGATAGGGGCTGCACTGCATAGTGATGTCAAGTAGAGATTGGTCGAGATGCTGAGAGAGTATAGTGACATCTTTGCTTGGTCATATGAAGATATGCCCGGACTTGATACTGACATCGTGGTCCACCACTTGCCGCTGCGAGAAGATTGTCCTCCCGTTAAGCAGAAGCTTAGGAGGACACGACCAGATATGGCCATTAAGATCAAAGAAGAAGTGCAAAAGCAGCTCGATGCTGGCTTCTTAGCGGTCACTACTTACCCTCCGTGGGTCGCCAACATAGTGCCTGTACTGAAGAAAGATGGTAAGGTACGAATGTGCGTTGATTATCAGGATTTGAATAGGGCGAGCCCTAAAGATGATTTCCCGCTCCCTCATATTGATGTGTTGGTCGACAATACAACTCAGTTCTCCGTATTTTCGTTCATGGATGGCTTCTCCGGTTACAATCAGATCAAGATGGCGTCGGAGGACATGGAGAAAACTACGTTTATTACACCTTGGGGAACCTTTTGCTACAAGGTAATGCCTTTCAGTCTGAAGAACGCAGGGGCCACTTACCAACGAGCAATGGTCACTTTGTTTCATGATATGATTCATCATGAGATTGAAGTCTATGTCGATGACATGATTGCGAAGTCCCAAATGGAGGAGGGACATCTGGTCAATTTGCTGAAGCTTGTTGAGAGGCTTAGGAAGTTCAGGTTGAGGCTGAATCCTAACAAGTGTACTTTCGGAGTACGATCTGGAAAACTACTAGGGTTTATCGTGAGTGAAAGAGGCATTGAGGTTGATCCTGCGAAGATAAAAGCAATACAAGAAATGCCAGCGCCAAAAACAGAAAAAGAAGTTCGTGGTTTCCTGGGCAGAATAAACTACATTGCAAGGTTTATCTCTCAGCTCACGGCCACGTGTGAACCGATGTTCAAACTGTTAAAGAAAGATCAGGCGATTATTTGGAACGAGGATTGCCAGAAGGCATTCGATAAGATAAAACAGTATCTATAGGAACCTCCAATCTTGATACCCCCGGTGGCCGGACGACCTTTAATCATGTACTTGACAGTTCTTGAGAATAGTATGGGGTGTGTTCTCGGTCAGCACGACGAGATGGGCAGAAAGGAGCATGCCATTTATTACTTGAGTAAAAAGTTCACAGACTGTGAATCTCGTTACTCGATGCTGGAGAAGACGTGTTGTGCACTAGCCTGGGCTGCCAAACGTTTACGACAGTACATGCTCAATCACACGAACATGCTAATTTTGAAGATGGATCCGATCAAGTACGTCTTCGAAAAGCAAGCGCTTTCGGGCAGGATTGCCAGATGGCAAATGGTGTTGACGGAATATGACATTCAGTACGTTTCCCAGAAGGCCATCAAGGGAAGCGTATTGTCTGAATACCTTGTCGAACAGCCGATCGAGGATTATCAGTCGATGAAATTTGAATTCCCTGATGAGAATATCATGTTTCTCAAAGCGAAAGATTGCGATGAACCGTTGCCCAACGAGGGTCTAGATAGGAAATCCCAGTGGAAATTGATATTCGACGGGGCGGTTAACTCTTATGGAAGTGGCATTGGGGCGATCATCACAACTCCCCATGGATCCCACATCCCGTTCACTGCGAGACTGACGTTTCCGGTCACCAATAACGGAGCGGAGTACGAAGCATGCATCATGGGTCTAGAAGAGGCAATTGATTTGAGAATCAAGAACCTAGATGTATATGGTGACTCGGCGCTTGTGATTAACCAGATTAAAGGGTAGTGGGAGACTCGTCAATCAAATTTGGTGCCTTACATGAATTATGCCAGAAGGCTGCTTCCGTTCTTTGATCGAGTGGAACTCCATCATGTGCCCAGAGCTGAAAATCAGATGGCTGATGCCTTAGCCACGCTGGCTTCAATGTATAAAGTCAATTTCTGGAATGAAGCTCCCAAAATTGTCCTTTCTCATCTTGATAGACATGCATTCGTCCTTGCAATCGAGGAAGCCTCCGACGGCAAGCCATGGTTCCATGATATCCAGACTTTCCTTATGACCAAGGAGTATCCTGCGGGAGCGTCAACCCAGGATAAGAAGACTTTGAGGAGACTGTCTGGAAATTTTTATCTCAATCCTGATGGAGTTTTGTATAAAAGATACCACTATCTCGTGCTACTCAGATGTGTAGATGAGAAAGAGACGAGTATGCTCATGGAGGAAGTCCATGAAGGCACATTTGGTACGCACGCCGGCGGGCATGCCATGACAAGAAAGATCCTGAGAGCAGGATATTACTGTCTGACGATGGAATCGGATTGCTTTAAATTCGCGAAGAGATGTCATAAATGCCAGATTTATGCTGATAAGATTTATGTGCCGCCGTGCCCGTTGAATGTCATGTCCTCCCTGTGGCCGTTCTCCATGTAGGGCATCGACATGATAGGCAAGATCGAGCCCACTGCATCTAACAGTCATCGCTTCATTCTAGTAGCTATCGACTACTTCACCAAGTGGGTGGAGGCAGCCTCGTATGCTAATGTGACCAAGCAGGTGGTGGCTAAATTCATAAAGAGGGACATCATCTGTCATTACGGAATTCCCGAGTGGATCATTACTGATAATTGTTCGAATTTGAATAACAAGATGATGAAGGAGCTGTGCCAGAGTTTCAAGATTGAACACCACAACTCATCTCCTTACCGGTCGAAGATGAATGGCACCGTTGAAGCGGCTAATAAGAACATCAAGAAGATTGTACAGAAGATGGTTGTGACCTATAAGGATTGGCACGAGATGCTGCCATTTGCACTGCACGGTTATCGTACCACGGTATGTACATCAACCGGGGCAACCCCTTTCTCCTTAGTGTACGGTATGGAAGTTGTCCTACCGTTAGAAGTGGAGATCCCTTCTTTGTGAGTTTTAGTTGATGTGAAACTCGATGAGGCAGAATGGATTAAGAACCAACTAAACCAACTCAGCCTGATGGACGAGAAGAGGTTAGCATCGATTGCACATGGTCGTCTGTATCAGAGTCGAATGAAGAAATCTTATGATAAGAAGGTGCGTCCTAGAAGCTTTCAGACGGGTGATCTCGTCCTGAAGAAGATTCTCCCTCCACACTCCGATCACCGGGGCAAGTGAACTCCTAATTACGAAGGTCCGTACGTTGTCAGCAAGGTCTTCTCGGGAGGAGCCTTGTTGTTATCCACGATGGATGGCGAAGATTTTGCATTCCCGATGAACGCGGACGCAGTTAAAAAATACTTTGCTTAAAATATGACCCGCTGGAAAGAAAAAGAGTATCCAGGCAAAAATGGGGCATCCCGGCGAACCATAAAAAAGGAAAAAGGTTCGGGCAAAAATTAGGGATATAAAAGAAAATAATGTACACCAGCAAAGTCGAAAACCTGGAAGGGCGACTTTGGCAAAAAAAGGGTATCCCGGTGAATCAAAAACCCGGAAGGGCGATTCAGGCAAAAGTTAGGGATTTGAAAAAGCAAATGAATGCGTTCCGCGTGTGGACTTTCATTGTTTAGTGGTTCGGAGGACCTGAAGGCCGTTTATCGGAATCAATCTCTTCTGAAGCTGAAGCGTCAGAGAAATATCGAAGTCGAGTGGGTCATAGAGGGATCAACTCATGGTGTTCGTCTACGCCGCATTGGCGACATTTGTGTATATACTGATGTATATTTATGTTTTATTTGCGCAGCTTCCTCATTCTAGGAGCTTGCATCTGTTGTAAAACATTTTTGCCCATTCAGGGGTTCGTTATTAATAAAATGTATACTATTCAGCAATGTTGTTCGCTTGTTTAGCACTTATCTATTTTGTTTGCGAAAGAGAATGCCGATGTTTTTGATAAAATGCGCATACATAAACTTACTGGCCTAGGCCACTGATTGTTGAGACAATGAATTACTTGAACATTGTTACAAGATGATAACCTTGATAGGTCCCTTTGAGAAGGGTATCTTGTCTGTTTGTTTGTGTTGTTACAAGTAGGGCATATTCCAGACAGTACGTCGTATGTGTCCCCGAGCAGGATGATTCCTCCCCCTCCAGCAAGGTTCAGTAGCACCTCCCCACGGAGTCTGAACATGAGATTGAAAGCATTGATATGCCTCCCCAAGCAGAGAAGATTCTCTCCCCAATCAGATGCATCCGGCAGGATCGTCGTTTACCCAGCTGAGTCATACACTGAAGTATGCAGCCCTCGATAGTTCAGACTGAAGTCTCCAGCGGAATTGAAATTCCCCACAGAGTCATGCTCTCCCCAATAAGCAGGATGATTCCTTCTTCCCCAGTCGAGCTGGCAGCTCCCCAAGAGAGCCGAGTCCTTGGAAGTCGTCGAAGCCATGAGTGGTTTTCCCCAGTAGAATGTTGAATAGCCGACGTTGTATTTCCCCACCGGAGTCGTTATCTCCAAGAAAGTTTTGCCGCGAAGGCCGTGCAGTTTATTTTTGCGATTGACATCGTGTTCCTCAGCAGTTGTGGTTTGAATACCCAGTTGAGCGGGTTCAGGTTCTCGTAGAGCTTTATTCCCCTGCAGTAGTCGACTGAAGTTCGTTTCCCCAGGCAGAATCCAATTGAGATTGGTGTGACTTCTTCTCCTCGGCAGGATGATTCCTTCCTCCACCAGAGTTGTTCTTTCTCCTTTACAGGAGGATTCTCCCCTCAGCATTTATTTTGCTGATGGGGTCGTAGCATTTTGCATGATTGCATAACATCTACCCTAAGCGTGTAGCATTTCCACCGTGTGGAGCATTGCACCACTGTCGATCATATGCATATAAAACATGCGATAGGTTGTTACCGTTCTTGTTTTGCAGGTGCCCTGGCAGGGTGTCTGCTCAGGATGATTCCTGAAATCTCAGAAGAGAGGGTTGCTCAGGATGATTCTTGAATTCCCCAGCAAAGTCGCTTGCCCAAGATGATTCTTGAATTCTCCAGCGAAGTCGTTTGCTTAAGATGACTCTTAAAATCCCCAGTGAAGTTGCCAGAGAGGTTTGCTCAAGTTGATGCTTAGAGTCTCCGGCAGAGGGCTTTCTCAGGATGATTCCTGAAATCTCCCGACAGAGTGATGGCTCAGGAGGATTCCTGAAATCTCCAGCAGAGTTATTGGTTCAGGATGATTCTTGAAGTCCCCGGCGGGGTTATTGGTCCAAGATGATTCTTGAAGTCCTCAGCAGAGTTGATTCATCCAGAATGATTTCTGGATCCCTGAAGCAGAGTTACTTGATAGTTCTCCAGAATCCCCAACGGAGACATGAAATCCCCTGCAGGTTTTGAAACAGAAAAGTTGGAATTTTCCTTGAAGACTTGATGATTGAAGTCCGGCAGCCGTGCCAAATTCCCTGACTTACTGATGAAGTCCAGCTGCGATGTCGAAGCAGTTTGCCTAGCTGACGCAGGGTGCCTGATGGCAAAAGATGTATATCCTTATTAGTCCGTGATTGATTAAGGAATCCATTTGAAGACTTACTGATGAAGCCCAACTGCGATGTCGAAGCAGTTCCCCCAGCTGATGCGGAGTGCCTGATGGCAGAAGGATAGATATCCCTATTTGGTTCATGATTGACCGAGGATTCTATTCCCGACTTACTGACGAAGTCCGGCTGACGCCCGCAAATTTCTTTGAATGCCCGATAGCATGATTAACTTGATTGTTAAAAAGTTCCTAAGGACCTGATGAGTCCCGAGGAATCCTTCTACTATGACGTAGAACGCCTGACGGTATAACCAACCATTCATTACCAGTTACTGTGTAACCGCGACCCCTTGATGACTTGAGGACGAAGATCTACAGCAAAATCAGATGATTATCCTGACGGAGATTTGAGATGTGACCCTTCACCGGTTACTGTGTGACCAATTCCCCAGCAAGTTGTCGCGCAACTATCATGTTCAGTTTTGAAGATGTTCCTACCAATCAGAGTATCGTTTACCTGTGCCTGGTTGGCAAACCGCCAGTTACCGTGTAACCAGTGATCCCTCGATGATTTGAGGGCGCAATGATATCAGATAAATCAGAGAATCATCCTGACGGAGGTTCAGATCAGTATTTCTCCAGCTAGTTGCCGTGCAGCTATTATTTCAGTTTCCTAAGATTTGTCCCCCATCAGAGTACCGTGTACTTGTGCAGTTGGAAAATTTCCGGGTTTGTTGGTATTCAACCGTCTTCTACCTTGATTGTCTGAGAGCCGTTCGCTTCTCACCCAGTCAGGTCCAAGCCGTTTGAATAGGGGCAGCTGTTGCACCCCAAAATTTGCCCAACATTTCTTTACCTAGCTTATGTTTCATTTCATTCACATTAGCATTATCATTTGCATTTCATTGACATGTATGCAGGAGATCAAGAGGTATGATTACGAATTAAGAGTTATACAAGACTATGAAGCTAGCTAAGAAGGTTGTTCAAGTGTTCAAGGGTTGATATCCTTGTCAGAGAAGTTGAAAGAGCCTCAGAAAGAGTGATTGAAGCCAAGAGCGTGGGTCTCCTAACTTGAGAGTTGTGGGAAGTCATCAGATGATTCTGAGGCCATGAGGATGGACTGGAGGTCTTGAGAGATCTCATGAGAAGTGTTGAAGATCACTTTAAGGCCTAGACAGGTCATTGTGCAAGATTAAGAAGGCTCAGCCATGAGTGGTACAATTAGGGTTTGACTGGGTCAACCCTAAGTCAACTGATGATTTGATGGAGGTTGAGACCTAATTCAAGAGCCATGTGATCATGGATTGATACATTGAGATGTTCTAAGGATGTTCCAAGGTTAACTCATCATGATTGAGGAGTTTGAGAAGTTTCAAGCTAGGGTTCTAAGGCTTGACAATGTAAAATCCCCTAGTTTGACCCCTATCTTCAAGGCAATTTAGCTCAATATGTGATTGTCATATCATCTTGCCCCCAACATGATTGTTGTAGAGCATGATCTTAGCTTTAATTTTAGTACTAGAAGTCCTTGATAGGATTTGTATAACTCAAGTTATGACTTTGACAAGTTACAAGTCATCTGAGGAATGTGAATTTGGGGCTTGAAAGTTACCCAACTTGCATGAAACCTTTGCCCTAGAAGGATGATTCCTATGAACTTTTGGTCAACATGAATGTTGTTCCTTATTCTCTTAGATTTCTAGAGAGTACTATAAGTCCTTGATAGGATTTGTAGAACTCAAGTTATGGCTTTGACAAGTCAAGGGTATTTTGGACATTTGGAGATTACAGGCCATTTCAATCATAAGTCCATAACTCCTATTTGCAAGCTTCAAATGAGAAAATGCTCAACATCAAACTTGTTCAAAATGATGTTTTGAGGCTATCCAAGTGGTCATGAGAGGTTGGAATTGCTTGTAACTCAAAATTGCAAAATTGGCTTAAAAAGGAAGAATTAAAATTCATTAAAAGGACCAAATTTGTGATTTTTCATTTGGTGACCAAATGAGACAAACCTATATGTCATTTTGATCAGAAATGACATTTTAAAGACAATGGCAATAACACTTTTCTCATTTGAGGTCAAAATCATGGAGTTGTATTTTGTTACTTAAGACATAAGTTACATATGCCAAACTATGCATAAGTGCAAGACCAATGCTCCAACCCATCCAAACACCTTCATAATCTCATGTGAGGAGAATTTGGATGAAGAGCATAGTGAATACAAGCTGCTAGCAGAACTGATATGAACATGGCATGAGATTGAATTTTCCATGACATGAGATATTGAACTTCTCAATAGATTGATCCAGAACTTTCTAGATCATTCATTCATGTCCTATATAAACATATGAAGTGATTCAGAGCCAAGGTTGGTGAGAATTGAGAGAGGAGAGTGAGATTGCATTTTGAATTTGCACATTGCAAATCAAAATCTTTTACAACCATTGAAGCCATTTCAATCCAAGTTCTTGATCTCAATAGCTTGCTCTAGGGTTAGAGAGTGATTCTAGACCAAATTCAAGGCAAGATTGTGGGAGAATTGGGAGTTGGCACTTGGATTTCTTCATCTGCAACTCATAGTCGGGTTCAAAGATTCAGAGTATTTCAATCCATTTGGTTGCATACAGAACCTTCCTTGGATGTTAGTGAAGGAATCTGGAAGTTCTTGAGGGTTAATTTGAAGATTTGAGCACTCTGTTCACACGACTTTATCAGGTATGTAATTCTCATTCCATGGCTTGATGTAGGCGTAATCAATAGGATTTGTTAGGTTCAATGTATTGTAGATAAGTGTAGGAAGCTTTCTGGATCATCAATTTGAAGATTGGTGACAATTTAGGGTTTGTGCAATTTTCGGTTGAGATTGCTATTCTTGGTTTCTTGAGTTTTTAGAGCGATTAAGTAGTATAGGTGGATTCCTTGTGAAATTTGGGATAGGATTCATGTAGAAACCATGGGGAATGGAGGTATGTGGAGAGAGTTAGGGTTGGATGAGGCTGGCCGGAAAAGTCACCGGCGGTGACCTTCGTGCGCGCAGGTGGAAGGAGTTTCAGAAATTTAAAATGAAGAAGACGACTAGATAGCCGTTAGATGTTGAGTGAGACTTTGACCAGGTGATGATCCAAGGGCCACAAATTGGTTTCATTTTGTGAAGGATTCTGATTACTTCAACGCTGCGTTTCATTAAAGTAATTTGGGTGGGCTTTGGATTAATTGATACCAGCACCCCACTTTTGACCCAGTCTGGATATTGAACTGAATTTTGTTGCTATTCATACCACACGCCTATTAATTTCTCATTATTTTCTTTTAATTTCTCATTTCATTCATGGTTATTGGAAAATTCATAAATAATTGAAAAATGACTCAATTAATTTCATTCTTTTTTCCATGGATTCATGATTGAATCTAGCTTTTTTTAGATAAAAAATATTAATATTTCATGCATTTTTGATTTTATTAGCATTTGTTGAATTTTAATTGATATTAAAATAATCATGGTTGATGCTTTATTTTGTTGAATTTGGTTTGATCATTTGATGATGATTCTTGCCTTGATTTTTTGTGTGTTGCTAGCATAGATATGCATGTTCCCCATAGATGTTTCTCACATTTTTGTGATGTAGTTAAGTGGTAGTTTTGAGTTGAAACTTTAGGAGCTCCATTTTTAGGGTTTATGGTTAATACCTTATGATTTAGTTTTTATATCTAGAACTTCGTGGATGATTCAACCTCTGAATTTTGTATGGTAGGTTCATGATTGAATTAGGATCCCTTAGGAATTTTTGTAGGAATTTACAATGTAGTTTACTATTTTTTTTTATTTTAGTTTAGGTGCTAACTTTGGATGATTCTAATGCACTAATTCAACTAGAATGACTTCTTTAGTTCCCTTAGATTAGGGTTTTGCCTCTCTTGCCCTTGGTGGATGATGAAAGCAAGTTGAAGATGAAATGGAGTGCTTGAAGAAGTTTGGATGTGAAGATCTTCTCTTATTTTGGTGTAGTGTTGATTAGGTGTTAAAATTAGGGTTTGTAGGCAGAGCTTCTAGATAAATTCTCTTCCTTCATAAACATGGAAGATGTTGATCACTTCCATTCTTCCCTATGATGTAAGGTCCCCTTGTAAAGGCCTCATCCCTCCTTTGGTAGGATGTGTGGATCTTTACAAATTGGTAGAACCTTTGAGGGTCCCTTTCTCTGATGATAGGATGCTTAGTGGTGACCTTTGGTCTTCACTCTGCTACCAATTATCCAAACTTTGCTCTTGTTAGATGAATCTTTCCCCCTTGCTAGAGGATGGAGTTCCTTGTCAGGAGGTTGAAGAGGCTAGAAGTTGATACTTCCTTGTATTTGAAGACTGCCATTAAAGTTGAAGCTTGTGGATCAGGAAGAGCAAGTTGATACTTGTAAGGAAGAAGGAGCTGAAGCTTGAAGAAGAAGAGGAACAAGTTGATACTTGCAATTGGGATTGAAGCCTGAAGGTGGAGTCTGTTTTGGAGCTGAGGCTTGAAGAAGAAAGAATAAGTTGATACTTATGCTTGATGTGTTGGAAGCTCAGAGAAGCAAGTTGATACTTGCTATTGGAGATGATAGCCCTGAAGAGTAGTTGAAGACTGAGGACTGAACTGCTGTCAGAGGATTGCTTTGCTGTGAAGTTGTAGAAGCTGTTGATCTGCTTTCCTTTCCTGTCTGTTTTCTTGCTGTGCAACTGTATTGATGTGACTTATATGATTTGCTTGATGCATTAGAATAAGTTCATGTTTAGATTGTGTTAAGCTAGGAGCATGATTGCACTAGAGGTTGAGTTGCTCCCTCTGCTTGTATTGTTACTGTATGGCTTTGCTTGCTGGTATTTGGTAGAGCCCAGCTCCCTTGCCTATGTGGTCTGGTGTGTTTACTTGATAGCATGTTATTTCCTCTGTATGATTATAGTCACTTACATCTTGCTTGATAGCATGTTGTTTTCTCTGTATGATTGCAGTTATTCATATCTGGCTTGAGGTTGAGATGAGCTTGTGGAGGCTGATGCCCCACACACATTTCCTCCCTCACTTGCATTACATGCATTTTACTGTATATCTGTTTATTGTTTAAGCTGATGCTTTACCTGTTTCTGTTTATCATTGACATGATCCCTTAGGAATCTCACTTCCTTTGATAAGGAAGTGATGATTAGAACTCTAGGTTGAAACCTATGCATGATAACTTCTAGGAGTTCCCTGTTTCAAACTTCAACCATAGGATGAATCCTTGGCACGACAACATTAGGACTTGATAGTCTCCCCTTAGTTGAACCTGTTCGTTCTCTTCTTATCTTCAAAATAAATCAAAATACAGTAATAAAGGTTAACTGACGTCGTACGTTACGAGCCTTAAGCTATCTGAGAAAGGATTGTTGGAGAGTTTCTTTTCAACAGTTTGGATGTTTAGTATGGCACCCTTTGGGTGACATGCGACGCATTCACTCTCAGTTCATAGTCTCTAGTGCGATATTGGTTGCAAACATCCATAAAAAACAGTTCTTCCGTAAAAGACAGAAAACAAACTTCAAACCTTTTTGCCCCGTGGGCCCATAATCCAAAGGAAGCTTTTCTGATGAAAAGAGTGTTGTTAACTCCCAGTTCTACCGCAAACGGTAACGCCTAAGTCTCCAAAGGTCGAGCTGCGTACGCCAAACTGCTGGAACTGTTTGTTAACCCTACTCGATAAAACAAATGAATCTGAATTCCCGTAATCCGTATTATCCCGAACTACGTAAGCTCTGATCTCTCATGCCTGTTGAGAGTACGTAGGCACAATACTGATGTATTGGCGAGCCACCTTCCCCGTTACCCGTAGTTAGGCGAACTACGTTGACTCTGATTTCTCATTCTCTGATGAGAATACGTAGGTATAAAGTGCGACGCTTTGCCGAGTCATTTTCTTTTCTTTTTAAGCCAGCCTTGATAGGTAGATAGTAAACCAACCCGTCTGATAAACACAACAAGCGTGGATCCCATCGAGTACGATGGACGTGAGGGGTGCTAATACCTCCCCCTTGCGTAACCGACTCCCGAACCCAGACAATGGTTGCGATGACCTTGTCTTATACCTTTTCGTCAGGTTTTTTCCGATCGTTTCCTTTCCTGTTCTGAGGGATAAATAACGAAAGGTGGCGACTCTTCTGTTTTGCCGGCACCTTATTTTCGCGGAAGCGACACACACCAACTTGTTGTGATTAACAAACAATATCATTTAACAAATCAAGATTAAGAAATTGAGTTCTTGGGTAAACAATGAAAAATGGTTAAAACAAAAAGAGAAAGAAGAAAAGGATAAAAAAGAAAGAAGAAGAAGGATTATGGAAAATTGTTTACTATTCACTTTCTCATAAGGGTTTACAAATTATTACAAATGAATATCACAATTGGCCTCACTCAACAAATTGAGTGATCTAGCCTATATATACTACCTAGATAACTTACAACCCAAACTAACTAAACAATTGGATTCATAACAAAAGGCCCAATTCGACAAACATTTCGACAATAATATTAGAATAAACTTCGATTATAATATGTATCCTTTGACCACAACATGCGACCCATCTTCGACTTCCTGCTTGTCTCCTGTCGAAATACATGAAAGCTATTCCTCGACAAAGCTTAATTTCGACCTAAATTCTCACAGCTTACTGTCATACCCTAAATTTGTCCTACCTCTTTTCAAGTATTTTTGTTTTTTCGATTCTATTTTCTGTTTTACATTGTTTGCTTAATTTCCGGCTATTTAGACACGTGTCCGCTTGCAATTGGTTGATTTTTAAATTTTTATCCATTTTTGTCTAATAAGAGTGTGACACGTGGCTTAGAGTTGTCTTTGAATTTTTTATTCTATTTATGTTTTCGTAATTTCTTTTCTAAATTTTTATAATCAACAATATTTTAGTTTATGTTTTAAATATATAGGTACATAATATTAATTTCGTTTATTTTAAAGTTTTGTAAATATCAGTTTGGTTATCTTGTTAATATTATTAATATTTAAGATTTAAAATTAGTAGTTAATTGTTAATAATAAATAATTACTATTGCTTTTTATTTTAGTTTGTTTTTCATATTTTTGTAAATGCTTATTTAAATTGTTAACGTAGATATTAATTTTTATAGTTATACTAATTAGTATTTTAGATGTTAGTTTATATTAACTAGTTTTAATGTCAATGAAAATTAAAAAAAGAAAGAAAGAAAGAGCTGGATTTGAAGCAGACCCGTTATGAAGGGATTGATTAGGCCCATTATCTGAAATTAAAAGAAAAGTGAAAAAACATGGTGGAGATATTTTGAAAAATTAGGGTTATCATGGGATTATATAAGGAGTGTTACTGTTCATCTTCTGGGAATAAGCAGAATACCCTAGCTGTCCCAAAATCAAAAATCCTAAAAACCTGTCTTCTTCCCAATCCTACACCGCCGCCCTCATTTTCTTTTCTCTGTTCTCTCCCTCACCTCACCTTAAACAACTTCGACTCACTTCATTATTCTCTCCATCTCTCAGTACTTCTTATCCACCACCACCAGATCTATAAACTACCACTGTAAATAACTAAGAGACACTCAACAAATTGCTCCAAAAACGATGCATAATGTTTCCCTATTAAACATCGATACAACAGTTTTATGGTAATTTTTTTCAAAGCCTGCAACGTGTTTGAAATCACAGTGATACGTAGCAACGACAATCGGTCGAGCTCACGTCATCGGTTTGAATCGGTGTCTGGTGGTTTTGAGTCCACAAGGCCAGTTTTCTATTTTATGGGTATCTGTGATTAATATGCAGTATGCCGCAACCGCAAGTGTTCATGGAGACGCGGCTATACGACCTTGCCCAGCTGATTTCCTGTTAGCTACAAACTTAAGCAACAATAGCAATTGCAGATGCGATGTGTAGCGGAAACATTTAACAACAACACGTCACAAGCTAGGACGTTAACAACAACAATATTTGTCACTCGGTTTCGCAACACGTCAGCTCTGTGTCATAGCAACAACAACTCGCAGCAATCACACTCGATCGGAAATATGCCCATTTTTTTTTGTTTCTCGTATGGTCATTATTGGTGTTTAATGTCTCTACTTTCAGACTATTATTGACGTGGCCAAGTTCCGGTTTTGAGTTGGTTGCGTAAACTGAAACATATCGGCAAGATTCACTGCTTGTTCGTGTAGATCATTGAAGACTAAATTTTTTTGGAAGAGGCTGGAAAGATTGGGCTAGCTCTAACTATACCATAATTTCGTCTCGGTAACAATCAAAACAAATTCTCTCTATTTTTATGTATTGGTTGTGTATGTTTATGACTTTATTGATGTTGGTTGCTGGGAAATGTGAATATCATTGTGCTTATGTATATCCAAACCTATGACTCTGCAACAACAACTTTCACAGTCACAATAACCTTGGTTGGTTTCACTTGGTTTTTTTGGTTTCACTTGGTTTTTTTAATCTTCAATGTTGTTTTGTTTCAGCTTCAATTTGTTGTGGCTTGTGTCTCGCTTTAAAAATTAGTGTGGTGATTCAAAGACTTTTGTTTTGAGTTCATGCTTGCTATTGAAACTGGATTTACATAGTATTTGTTAATTGTAATACTTTGCTCATTGAAGTTTAATTTTCTTTTTATGTGGTTCGATTTCATAGCATGGACTACCTAGATATGTTTTATGTGCTCTGCATAATTTGAAAGTTGAATGGAGTTTTAACGTAATGTTTATAGCAAATGCAACAAGTGGATTTGAATGAGTTATTAAGTTATAATCTCATCATGTTTTGACTAAGTCCAATTATTAAACAGCAGAGGGAATTAGACAATTTTCACTTTAGAGTATGAGCAGCAATTCAGACTTTCCGTGAAACATTATTTTGCTAGTAATTGGGTTGTTTAGTTAACGTGTACCTCTCTATTTAGAAGGCCTTTTGTTTATTTATTACTATTTAGATTTTATAATAATATAGATAATGATAGTAAAGAAATTAAAGTTGTTAGTTATTGCTGCTTTTGGTTTTATAATTCTTTAGCCATTGAATGTAGTAAGGTTGAAACTCATCCTGATTTATTGTTTTACCATGATATAGTATTATTTATTTATTTATTTCAAAGTCCATAGTTTTTAAAAATTATTTGGTCCATTTGAATGAGAGACCCATTTTTATTTAATTTGTGTAGTTTTGTTTTATCAATGATAATTTATGTGGTATGAATTAGTTCTTCAATTTTAAATTATGATTTGTTTGTTTACATTCATTGTGTTAATTCATACTTTTAAATAGCGGATTTGACAATTTCATGTCATTATGTCGCTGAAATTTTTATATATTGATAGGATCTTTTGCCGTGTTATAATTGTCACGTATGACATTATATTTATGTTGTTATTACAAACAAATCAGCTTTGACAACATTATGGTTAATTTTTTCTATTATTTTGTAGAAAAGATAACTTATAGTGAAGATTTTCAATAAATTATTCAACAATAAGTCCTAATCCTATTTCAATATTTCTTTTCCGATGCTAGAATATTTTTAATTAAATTATGGAAGTAGTGGGCATTTGGGGTCTAGCACTCCTTGGGTCCTTGGACAACTGCTCTTGAGGCGTACGCCTTGAGTTGTGGTTGGTTCCGCCTTTTATTTTTCCAAACGTTTTTTCACTCAAATTAATTGAAATTTCTTAAAGATATTTTTTAATTACTCTTAGATATTTTTATAAGAAAATTCAAATTATTCTTTTAAAAATATATTTCAAAATTATTACCAAATAAAAATTTTAAATATTAAACTTTTTAAAAAAATATACTTTATTATTAAAGATAAAATATTTTTCTAAGATATTAAACTTTTTTTCAAAATGATTAAATATGACTAGCTTTTCTCAAAATCTTTTTATAAGCAATTGATTAATTTATTTTATATATGAAAATTAAACTATTTTTCTTAATCAAATTTCAAAACAATTGAATTCTTGGATCTCGCTTTCCTTGAATTTCCGAGGGACTACTCTCGAGTCGTACGCCTTGAGTTGCGGTCGTTTCGTTGTCCATTTTTAAAATGTTCAATTCTTTTCAAAACCTTTAAACACTTTTCAAAAAATAAATTTCTCGATTTAGTCAAACCATTAACCTTTGATCACCATACACAACATTTTAAAGCTTAATCCTGGGCTTCCTTACAGTGACACCTATTTGATCAATTACTTCTAGTTGGTCACTTAGAAGACTAGCCCACTTTGCTAGTGCATACATTTAAAACTCGAATTCAAACCTTGACTCCTTTCGAGCCATATTTCAAAACATCAAAGAGGAGGAGCTTGGAACTAAAGCTTGCACGCAATTTCAAGGGTCAACGGAACCACTCCGTTCGGTAACTTTCCTTACTTTCAATCTTATATTTCTAAAGTACCTAGCGACCCTAATCCGAACACGCTAACTTATTCAAATCATTTTTCTAATCAAATTGCGAAAGAATTGAGTTCTTGGAGTCTTGCACTCCTTGAATTCATGAGTGACAACTATTGAGGCGTACACCTTGATTAGCGTGTCATTCGAACTTTCGTTCCTAAAATACTTCCCGTAATTATTTGGACAAGTACTTTCATTGTCCAACAAACATATTTCATAATTAATGGAATGAAAAAGGTATCGTTGAGATCTAGCATTCCAATGATATCCCTACTATTTGGTTACGAGACCGACACCTCGCTTATCGAATAGTCGTCATTCCTCCTTTCAACCCGTCTAACCTCGTTCCTCACCTTCGTGCGATCGAGTCTAAACCCTAGTATGTTTCTAAATCGTATGTTAAATTCAAACTATTTTATTAACTAAATTACGAAAGTATCGAGTTCTTGGAGTCGCGCATTCCTTGAATTCGAGAGTGACAACTATTGAGGCGTACGCCTCGCATAGTATGACATTCACCCTTTCGTTCTTAAAACACTTCCTCTAATTACTTGGACAAGTACATTCACTGCCCAACAAACATATTTCATAATTAATGGAATGAAAAAGATGTCATTGAGATCTAGCATTCCAACGATATCCCGACTAATTAGTTACGAGGCTGACGTCTCGCTTATCGAATAGTCGTCATTCCTCCTAAATATACATCTCGTCTAACCCCGTTTCTCACCCTCGTGTGATCAAATCAAAATCTCCCTCAATTCAAACCCTGATACGTGTCTAAATCGTCCATCAAACGCAAATTTCTAAATTGAATGAAAAAGGTATCGTTGGAATCTAGCATTCCAGTAATATCTCGACCAATTGATTGCGAGGTCGACGTCTCGTTTATCGAATAGTCGTCATTCTTCATTTCGTTTATCGAATAGTCGTTATTCTCCGTCAAATACCTAACCAAACTTCTCTTTTCTCGCCCTCGTGCGATTGAATCTTTTTAAACCTAATTCCTCGCCCTCGCGCGATCCCTACAACTCAAACAACTTTCCCAAAGAACATTGTTTAGTTCATTCTTTCGCGCATAACAAACTCGTGCTTTAGCCTCCCCTAGCGAGCAGACAAGCTAATGTTTAGCAGTTAGAATGCGACCTAAACTCTCGTTCGACTCAAACACACCTTTACCAAAGAACATTGTTTAGTCCCTTCTTTCGCGCATAACAAACTCGAGCTTCAGCCTCCCCTAGCGAGCAGACAAGCCAATGTTTAGCAGTTAGAATGTGACCTAAACACTCGTTTGTTTCCAAACCTTTTTTTTACCGTAGTTAGCCGAACTACGGCTGCTCTGATTTCTCATTTATCAATGAGAATACGTAGGCACAAGATTGCGATGATCTTGGCGAGCACATTCCCCTCTTTTTCCCGTAGTCCCACGAACTACGAATGCTCTGATTTTCCACTTCTTACAAGTGAATATACGTAGGCACAAGGGCCACAATCCTTGGTGAACACCCTATCTAAAAACCACCCATTTCCCCCTTTAGGAGAAACCTTAGAAGAAAACAAACAAGCATAGATAACTTTACTCTCGAATCGATCAAGAGGTTCCCGTTGAGTACAACGGACATGAGGGGTGCTAGTACCTTCCCCTCATGTAATCGACTCCCGAACCTAGAATATTGGTTGCGATGACCATGTTCTTATCTCTTTAAAGGTTTTATCGATATTTTCCTATTCCTGCCTTGGAATAAATAAAGTTCGGTGGCGACTCTGTTTCGAACGTTTTTTCCGCGTCCATCGCGAGGATCGTATTTTTCGAGGTACGACAGATGGCGACTCTGCTGGGGAGTGCATTACCCTATGCAAGAGAGAGTCAAGCCTCACTTGACTCGATTCGAGAGTACTAAGCTTTTGCTTAACTGTTTTATTTATGTTTATTTTCTCCTATTGTTTATTTCTTGTTTTCTCTTTATATCGTATGCTGTTTATTATATCTTCCTGCTGGATTCGGGGATAGCATTGCAAGTAAAGATCTACACCCGAGCTTTGGAAAAAGAAGAGAGAAAACATAGTTTAGAATTGGTAGTAATTAGTGTTAGTCCCCAAGGACTCGCTCCTTGTGTGCCTAGCATGAAAGCTCCTCCAAAATAGACCTTTTCGTAGATCATATCGTAACGCAGCTAGCCTGTTGCACGATTTGATTCATGAAGGGTCCATGACTCTGGGAACCACTCTTAGAACCAGTTTCTATATTGGTAGTCGTGTAATGTTAGTCTCCGAGGACCCGCTCCTCGTGTGCCTAGCATGAGGACTTCGCTCAGGAGAGACCCTATCGTACTCTCGTTATAATACAGCTAGCCTGTTGCATAATGTTGATGCGATCGGTGTCCGTGACCCTGGGAACCTTATCCATCAATATAGAAGCTATCCCGTGAGTGGGTATGTGGGTACATAATCTAGAACTTGCCTTGTATAGTCTATCGGTTAGGGCGCTTTGACCTGCTTATGTTTTCCTGGATCTTGTTTGTGCTTGCATTGCATTCGCATATCATTGTATCTGCATTTCATTTGCATTGCATATCATCTTCCAAAACCAAAAAGCTCATCCATCCTTTGTCCATAATCCGCAGTTGGTTTCCTGACACCCGTATCGGACTTGAAGCAACTTTGGGAAGAATCATGAGCTCAGAAGAACAGAACCAGTTTGTGTCAAGAGCAGATATTGACTTGATGAAGAACCAGTTGGACCAACTTGTGGAAGCTATGTTAGCCTTGACAAGGAGAGAGAACAACCCTCAATGACCTATAGTCACCGAGAACGACATACCTCGGCCTGTGCGGATTCCTGTTGAAGATCAGATCATACAAGAGCGTCACACTATTCGGGATGAGCATGCCTCGTCTCATGATGCTGTTGAATACCATAACTTTGCATTCACTGCGCCGAATTCCCAAGGGGAAAGCCTGGTGGTGAATAATGAACGACCTCAGGATGTTGAATTTGCTGAAAGATGTCGTGTGTTGGAAGAGAAAATTGAGGCCATGAAGGGGCGTGATACTTCTGAGCTGAATGCCTTGGACCTGTGTTTGGTACCCGGACTTGTAATACCTCCAAAGTTCAAAATGCCAAATTTTGAGAAGTACAATGGAGATAGTTGTCCGAAGCAACATCTGGTAATGTTTTGCAGAAAGATGACCTCATATGCTCACAACGATAAACTTATGATTCACTGTTTCCAAGACAGTTTGAATGGGGCATCGCTAAGTTGGTACATGCAGCTAGAAAGTAGCTATATCCAGTCGTGGTCGGACTTAGCCAACGCCTTTGTGAAACAATACCAATATAATCTTGATGTGGCTCCCAACTGCACACAGTTGCAAAGCTTATCTCAAGAGGAAAACGAGTCCTTTAGAGGATATGCTCAGAGATGGAGAGAGGTAGCTGCTTGCGTTCAACCACCACTTTTAGATAGGGAATTGGTTGACATGTTCATAAAGTCTTTACAAGAACCATACTTGGAAAAGATGATGGCCAATGGGACATCAAAATTCTCTGATTTGGTATCAGTAGGAGAACGCATTGAGATCCATCTCAAGAGTGGGAAGATCCAAGACACCTCGAACATCCCAACCAGTGAAAATGAATCAGTTGTTAGCTCCTGAGAGGAAGAAGAGGATGCAATTAATACGATCAGGGACACTCCCCAGCCTCCATCCTCAGTGCCTTATCCTCCGTACCCAAGCATCTCAACTGTTAAAAGTGAGCAATCCTATGGGTCTACCTGTGGGACTCCGGTTTCTTCACATGGTCAATATCCTCCTATCAATGGAGGTCCTCATTATCAACAACAGGTTGCACATCAACATGCTCCGCAACGATGACATTACTATAATCAAAGACCAAAGAGGCACTTTGATCCATTACCAATGCCATACAATCACGTGCTACCACGTTTGATTAGTAGTGGACTGATAGTGCCAAAGGGCTTAGATCCTGTGATCCCCCCATACCCACCAGGCTTTGACACCAATGCACGATGTGGCTACCATGCTGGCGCAATGGGGCATTCAACAGACGATTGCAAACAGCTCAAAAATAAGGTTCAAGATCTGATTGAGTCCAAGCTAATCTCGTTCACACCTCAAGGACTTCATATCAATATCAAACCTTCATCTGGTCAAGTGAGTTCATCAGTCCATGACATGGAAGAAGCTGCAGAGAGTAGATATGAAGAAGGTTATCATACTAGTCTCGATGAGCAAGAAGGGTAGCTCAAATGTGATGCAAGAGAGAAAAGCCCAGTTCCTCAATACTGGAAATTTCCTTATTGTTTTTACGCATTTGTAGTTTCTTTTCCGTTATGGTGCTACTTGCTTTTAGACATTGTTTCTTATTAATGGTATTGTTAATGTGATAATTATGAATGTTTTTGATCAAATCCATTCGTATTCACTCACCTTTTTCTCATTTATTGCAAAAAATCACACAAAAAATTCACTTCCTTTATCGCACTGTTGTTTAGCAAATATTTGAGGGAGGATGACGAAAACGAAATACCCATAGTTGCTGATAAGTATGCTTTTGGATAAAATCTCGCCGATGATGTACATGCATTGCTTCAAATTCCCAAACACTGAAGAGATAAGGAGTTAGTCCCTAGTTAACCACTTCGAACCTAGAGGTAGGAGTTTCCTTTGGATTTCTATACCCTTACGCTTAACCTGGGGCAGGGTAGTGTTCAGTTAACCTAATTACGCACTCGAATCACGAGGCAAAATCCAAAAGACATGACGGTTGTTCATCAATGACCAATGACTTGGCAGTCACAAGCCTTTCAAAAAAAAAGAAAAAAAAAGTCGGCTAAGTCAAACACCTCAAAAGGAGACTTAGGCAAAAATCAAGGCAATCCTGATGGACTCGAAGAGCAAAAATCAGTCCATGCAAAAGTTAGGGATCAAAAGAAAAACAAAAGAGGTCCTCAAATCCTCAACAAAAACAAAATAAGATTAGTGGCCACTATGTCAGAATCAAAAAAGGTCACTGACATCCAAAACAAAATAAGGTGACTGCCATTTCGAGCATATCTTGAATCATCATTTTACCGTCAAAATCTAAGTGCGCGTATTAAACTAACTGAATGTAGGACTGAAGTTCATCACGAAGAAGGGGTGGGTTAAAATTAAATTTTGAGCCTTATATCCTTTGTTTCTATAACCGTGAACCAGACCGCGTTACAACCCTCAAAAGACCTAATTGAGGCGGGGTTTATTCTGAAAGCATACTACAGCAAGGTTGCGTAAACTGACTCCTACATATTTGCTAATCTTCTGTATTGGTGTCATATTCTTGCGATATCTTCTACACACTGTTGCACCCCAAAATTTGCTCAACATTTCTTTACCTAGCTTGTGTTTCATTTCATTCACATTTGCATTTCATTGACATGTATGCAGGAGATCAAGAGGTATGATTGCCAATTAAGAGCTATACAAGACTATGAAGCTAGCTAAGAAGGTTATTCAAGTGTTCAAGGGTTGATATCCTTGTCAGAGAAGTTAAAAGATCCTCAGAGAGAGTGATTGAAGCCAATTATGTGGGTCTCCTAACTTGAGAGTTGGGGGAAGCCATCAGATGATTCTGAAGCCATGAGGTAGACTTTAGGTCTTGAGAAAGCTCATGATAAGTGTTGAAGATCACTTTGAGGCCTAGACAGGTCATTGTGCAAGAGTAAGAAGACTCAACCATGAGTGGTGCAGCTAGGGTTTGACTGGGGGTCCACCCTAAGTCAACTGATGATTTGGAGAAGGTTGAGACATAATCCAAGATCCATGTGATCATGGATTGGTACATTGAGATGTTCTAAGGATGATTCCAAGGTTAACTCATCATGATTGAAGAGTTTGAGAAGTTTCAAGCTAGGGTTTCTAAGGCTTGACAGTGTAAAATCCCCTAGTTTGACCCCTATCTTCAAGGAAATCTAGCTCAAGATGTGATTTTCATCTCATCTTTTCCCCAAAATGATTTTTGTAAAGCATGATCTTAGCTTTAATTTGAGTGCTATAAGTCCTTGATAGGATTTGTAGAACTCAAGTTATGGCTTTGACAAGTTACAAGTCATCTGAGGTATGTGAATTTGGAGCTTGAAAGTTGCCCAACTTGCATGAAACTTTTGCCTTAGAAGGATGATTCCTATGAACTTTTTATCAACATGAATGTTGTTCCTTATTCTCTTAGATTTCTAGAGAGTGCTAGAAGTCCTTGATAGGATTTATAGAACTCAACTTATGGCTTGGACAAGTCAAGGGTATTTTGGGAAGTTATGATTATAGGTCATTCTTGATCATGGGTCATTTTCACCAACTTAGAGGCCTCAAATGAAGTTTTGTTCAACTAGAAAGTTTCTCAAAATGGGATTTTAACCTTGACCATGCATCAATGAGGCATTGAAATTGCTCAAGGATAGATTTGGTTCAAGAAAGTTTGAAAAAAGAAAGAATTAAAAGGATTTAATGGCCAAAAATTCAAATAATTCATTTCGTGACCAAATGAAACAAAATTATAGGTCAAATTGATTGGAAAAATGATTTTAGAAACAATGGCAATGTTAGAATTTTGATTTGAGGTCATTTGCATACCATTCCATTTCATTTCTTCATGATGAAGCAACATAATCAATCTCCCACCTTTGGCTTGCAAACAAGGAAAATAACTCATCAAACTCATTCAAAATCTCATGAGAATTTGATTACAAGCATAGCCATGCCCAAAGGGAGTCAGAATAGTGATTGCCATGGATGAGATTTTGAAGAGATTTTGAAAATCCAAAATCTCATTTGGATGAATCCAGAAGTTTCTAGACAATCCCAATCATTTCTATATAAGTCATTGAGTGAACTCAGCCATTTTTTTGGAAGGAATTGAAGCTGGTTGCAGAAAGAGCCATTGAATTTTTGAAGGTTCAAGTGAGAATCGGGTTTTGAATTCAAGGGGGAATCAAGCCAAATCAAGGTGTGCAAAGGCTTTGGGAGTGAATTTGGAGTGTGTCTGCATCATCTTGGAAGTTGAAGTGTTCAAAAACCATCTATGTTACCTCTCTGAAACCAGGTTTGTACATTTCACTATTATGCACGATTTAGGAGGAGATGCTTAGAAATTCATATGTGGTTAGGATCCTTGCAACATGTAGTTGGATTTAGGATCAGAAATTGGTGAATTAGAGACAAAATAGGTGTGAGCATTTTCTGTTGAGGTTGATATCTCAAGATTCTTGAAGGAATAATCACGATGGGATAGTGGAAATTGATCAGTGAAGAGTGAGGATTAACTTGAGACCTTTAATTTGAAGAATGGTGAAAATTAAGATTTGGATGAATTCTGAAAATGCTATCGGGTTTGAAAATCTAGAGGGAATTAGATGATTTGGAGTTGATATTCGTGATCAGCATCAAATTTGGAGTGAAATGATGATTTGTTTTGTGAGTTTTGATGACCTGAGAAGAGTGCTTCACCGGAGAAGACGGTGGCGCCACTGTTCAGGCCACCGTCTGAGAACCCCCTCCATTTCAGTTCAAACTTGGGGACGATGAACATGAGCCCTCAGATTAGGGTTTGACCTTGGACTCAGGCGTGCATTGGAGGGCCACGATTTGATCTCAGCTCTGAAGAGAAATTTCCAAATGAAACGCACCGTTTCATTAATTGAATGGTTTTGGGCTTAACACTCAGAGTGATATCCACACCCCCCCTGGGCCCAATTCTTGAAATGAACTAAGTTGGATTGCTATTTGCCACGCTTGCTTATTAATTTCTTTTTATTTTCTTTTATTTTTCATTATTTCATATGACTTAGAAATTAATTCATAAAAAATAGGAAATTAACTCAATTAATTCCAAACTTTTTTCCCCTAATTCATGATTGAATCTAGGATTTTGTAGATTAAAAATATTAAGAATTCATGCATTTGTGATTTTCTTTTCATTTTTTGAATATTAATTGGTATTAAAAGTGGCCATGGTTGATACCCTGTTTTGTTGAATTTTGTTTGAGCATTTGGTGATGATTCTTGACTTGATTTTTTGTGTGTAGCTAGCATAGATATGCATGTTCCCCTTATAGTTTTCTAACATTTTTGTGGTGAAATTAGGATATAGTTTTAAGTTGAAACTTAAGGTGCTCTAGTTTTAGGGTTTAACCTTAGTACTTCATGATTTAGGTTTTATTTCTAGGACTTGGTGGATGATTCAACCTCTGGATTTTATATGGTAGATTCATGATTGAATTAGGGTCCCATAGTTATTTTTGTAGGATTTTACAATTGGTTGTAGTATTTTAGTTAGGACTAACTTTAGTACTAGGTTTTAGGTGATCCTAGCTTGCTAATTCTGTTAGATTGATTTCTTTAGTTCCTTTAGAGTAGGGTTTTGCTTTGCTTGCTCTTGGATGATGTTGAAGACAAGCTTGGGGCTACTATGGAGTGCTTGAAGCAGCTTGGATGTGAAGCTTTCCCTTCCTTTTGGTGTAGTTTTGTTCAGGTGTTAAGATTAAGGTTTGTAGGCAGAGCTTCTAGATAGATTCTCTTCTTTCATAAACATGGAAGGTGTTGATCACTTCCATTCCTCCCTATGACATAAGGTCCCCTTGTGAAGGCCTCGTCCCTCCTTTGGTAGGATGTGTGGTTCTTCACAAGTTGGTAGAACCTTTGATGGTTCCTTTCTCTGATGATGGAGTGCTTAGTGGTGACCTTTGGTTTTCACTCTGCTGTCTATCATCCAAACCCTGCTCTTGTTAGATGAATCTTTCTCCCTTGCTAGAGGATGGAATTCCTTGCTAGAAGACTGAAGATGCTAGAGGTTGTACTTCCCTTTGTCTGAAGACTGCCATTGGAGCTAAAGCTTGAAGATCCAGAAGAACAAGTTGATACTCATGTGAAGAAGATCAGGTTGAGATTGAAGAAAGAGCTGAAGCTTGAGGGAAACAAGTTGATACTTATGTTTGATACTTGGAGAACCTGAAGGAACAAGTTGATACCTGCTATTGGGATTGAAGCCTGAAGGTGGAGTCTGTTTTGGAGCTGAGGCTTGAAGAAGGTGAAGAGCAAGTTGACACTTGTGTGTGAGGAGCTGAAGCCTGAAGAAGAAGGATAAGTTGATACTTAAGTTGGAAGTATTGAAAGCTTGAAGAAGCAAGTTGACACTTGCTATTGAAGATGATAGCCTTGAAGAGCAGCTGAAGACTGAGGACTAAACTGCTGTCAGAGGAGAGCTTTGCTGTGAAGCTGTGGAAGCTGTTGATATGCTTTCTTTCCTGTCTGTTTGCTTGCTGTGCAACTGTGTTGGTGTGACTTGTTTGATTTGCTTGATGCATTAGAATAAGTCTATATTTAGATTGTGTTAAGCTAGGAGCATGATTGCACTAGAGGTTGAGTTGCTCCCTCTGCTTGTATTTTTACTGTATGGCTTTGCTTGCTGGTATTCGGTAGAACTATGCTCCCTTGCCTATGTGGATTGTGATTTGCTTGATGGTATTTTATTTTATTTCTGCTGTATGATTGCAGTTATTGGGTTTGCTTGATAGCATGTTATTTCTGCTGTATGATTGCAGTTATTGGGTTTGCTTGATAGCATTTTATTTTCTGTATGATTGCAGTTATTCATATCTGGCTTGAGGTTGAGATGAGCTTGTGGAGGCTGATGCCCCACACATATTTCCTCCCTCACTTACATTGCATGCATTTTACAGTTTTTCCTGTACTGTATATCTGTTTACTGTTTAAGCTGATGCTTTTATCTGTTTCTGTTTATCATTGACATGATCCCCTAGGAATCTCACTTCCCTTGATAAGGAAGTGATGATTAGAACTTTAGGTTGAAACCTATGCATGATAACTTCTAGAAGTTCCCTGTTTCAAACCTCAACCATAGGATGAATCCTTGGCATGACAACATTAGGACTTGATCGTCTCCCCTTAGTTGAACCTGTTCGTTCTCTCTTCTCATCTCGAAACAAATACAGTAATAAAGGTTAACTGACGTCGTACGTTACGAGCCTTAAGCTATCTAAGAAAGGATTGTTAGAGAGTTTCTTTTCAACAGTCTGGATGTTAAGTATGGCACCCTTTGGGTGACATGCGACGCACTCACTCTCAGGTCATAGTCTCTAGTGAGATATTGGTTGCAAACATCCATAAAAAACAGTTCTTTCGTAAAAGACAGAAAACAAACTTCAAACCTTTTTGCCCCGGGGGCCCATAAGTCAAAGGAAAACTTTTCTGAAGAAAAGAGTGTCGTTAACTCCCAGTTCTACCGCAAATGGTAACACTTAAGTCTCCAAGGGTCGAGCTGCGTATGCTAAACTGCTGGAATTGTCTGTTAACCCTACTCGATAAAACAGATGAATCTAAATTCCCGTAATCCGTATTATCCCGAACTACGTTAGCTCTGATCTCTCATATCTGTTGAGAGTACGTAGGCACAATACTGACGTATTGGCGAGCCACCTTCCCCATAACCCGTAGTTAGTCGAACTACGTTGACTCTGATTTCTCATTCTCTGATGAGAATACATAGGCATAAAGCGCGACGCTTTGCCGAGTCATTTTCTTTTTTTAAGCCAGCCTTGATAGGTAGATAGATAAAACCAACCCGTCAGATAAATACAACAAGCGTGGATTCCATCGAGTACGATGGACGTGAGGGGTGCTAATACCTTTCCCTTGCGTAACCGACTCCCGAACCCAGACATTGGTTGCGATGACCTTGTCTTATACCTTTTTGTCAGGTTTTTCCGATCGTTTCCTTTCCCATTCTGAGGGATAAATAACGAAAGGTGGCGACTCTTCTGTTTTGCTGGCACCTTATTTTCGCGGTAGCAACAGCTGGCGACTCTGCTGGGGACTTGATAGTTTCCTGGGATCCAACGTCCCTTATGCGAGTCAGTTTGGGGATCCAACGTCCCCTGCGAGAGTCAATCCTAGCGCTTGTATGATTACTTGTTGGGTTGTGTTTGTTTATCGCATTTTATTTCCCGCACTTTATTTTCAGTATTATATGATTATCTGTGCTGTGGTGGGAGGGGCATTCTGATAAGTGAGAAGCCAGACCGAGGCTTGAGTGTACTTAGCATTAGTTGTGGAAATTAGTGGCCGCGTGCTTGCTTTGCAGGCACTAGTGTCTCATGAAATCCACGCTCAGACGAGGTTCTCCCGGTTGACTTCTTTTCCGGCCCTTTGGGCCTGAGGGGTTGTTGGTTTGGAGGATTGTCGACTCTGGGGACCGATCATTTGGAATTCAGCTAAGTGAGGCTGCTTCAGGAGACGGTGATGCCACACCTTCTGGGTATCGTATCACCCCTCTTGAATGTATGTGACGCTGATGACCGCATAGGATGCCGAACTTGTGTCAGTTTAGGTCCATACCTGTAAGCAGGGTCGGGTTTGTTGCAGGAAACCTTAACCTTCAGCCTACCCGGTTTTCTTGATAGTGAATCAGTTTTGTTGGTATCAGAGGGCCTCATCATCAGATGTGTATTTGTTCTTGACAGAGCAGGTTTATGGTCTGATATAAGAGGTTCTCATCATCAGATACGATTGTTCTTGACAGAGTAGAGTCATAGTCTGGGGTTTCTCCTCATCATCAGATATGTGTGTTCTTGACAGAGCAGATTTATGGTCCGATATCATGGTTTTCTTCTTATCAGAGATAGTGGTTGTTCTTGACAGAGCAGTATCGTGGTTTTGTTGATACAGAATCTTCACCTTCTTCTCCGCAACAGCGCAGTCGTCTTGATCTCCTGCTGCATGATTGCATTTTGCATTGCTTTGCATATTCATTTGCATATCATTAACGTGTGTCTGTGTTGCAGGTACCGTTTCCCCTGGTTCAGGTTTTCTTGCCTTCTATTGCGCTATCATGGGTTCTCTGAGGAGATCGTGGCCTACAAGCTCCCCACTCCTGATGTTGTTCAGCTGACTGGTTTGATTGCTTTGGCGGATGATTCTGTGAGAGGTGAATTCAGAAAGTCTTATGGGAAACTGCTCAGCCTGGTTCGTAAACCCTCTATGTTTGAGTTGAATGGGTTGCACGCCCTGCTGCAGTTCTACGATCCTCCTTTGAGATGCTTTACTTTCCCGGACTTTATTCTCGCACCCACACTCGAGGAGTATGCTGATTTGTTAGGTGTGCCTATCAAGAGTCAGATGCCCTTTGTTCATATGGATGCTGCGCCTAATCTGGCTAGCCTAGCTCCTTCACTTCATCTGGATGCCTCCGAGTTGGTCTTGTCTAGTTGGAATAGGGTTCCCGGTTTCTCCCTGCAGTTCTTAGTGGGAAAGGCCCAGCAGTGTGCCAAGGACGGTTGTTGGATCGTGTTCAACGCTATTCTTGCTCTGTGCATATATGGCATCATTCTGTTCCCCAATATGCCTGACTTTGTAGACTTCGACGCCTTTCACATCTTCGCGTCAGGGAATCCAGTCCCTACCTTGATAGGAGATGTCTATCATTCCGTCCACTACAAAAACGAGAACAGAAGGGGTAAGAATGTCTCGTGCTGTGTGCCCCTGCTCTATAGATGGCTTGATGGTCACCTACCCAAGAAGGGTCCCTTTGCTTCGTCTGCAGCCACAGCTGAGTGGTCTGAGCGTTTGATGAGTCTGTCAGCGAAGGATATTGCCTGGTTTGATAGAGATAGGTTGGGTACTGAGATCATCTTCAGCTGCAGTGGGTTTCCGAATATGCCTTTGATAGGCAAGAAGGGCTGTATCAACTATAATCCATCTCTGTTGGTCCGACAGTTCGCGTATGCTTTGAGAGCTCCGCCGAAGGATGAAGAGGTGCAGGAATCTCTGTACCTCACTGGTCTTCTAGAGGGGGATATGTTATCTAAGCTTCAGCGCGCTTGGAATGGTATCTGTAAGCGGGGAAAGCCGTTGCTGGGGAAAAGTAATAGCCAAGCCTATGCTCCATATGTGATATGGATTAGAGCCAGAGCAAATATTATAGGGATGCCGTTTCCACCTGCCCAGCCAGAAAGCCCTCCAGTGATTGAAGAGCCTACCACCGTGCCTATTCAGCAGCATAATCAGGTGTTAGCTGAGAGAGATGAGCTGAAGAAGGCAAATGAAGAACTGGAGAAAGAATTGGCCCAGCTCAGAAGCGAGAGAAGCGAAGCCGTCCATTCCTTCAAGAGGCAGACAGAGCTGGTGAACCAATTAGGGACGGATTTGACTAAGCAGATGGCTGAGCGTGAGCGCTTGGGTCGGGACTTCAAAGCTATCAATGACGTACTGGCCACTAAGAAGCAGCACTTGGATGAAGCGTACCGAAGAATATCCAAGTTTAATCAACATTGGAAGGCCGCCCTAGACAATGGCAAGGAACGGGAGGATAAACTGAAACAACAGATCTCCAAGTTAAAGGCCCAGGTAAAGGCTAGTGAGAAGAGGTTTGATGAAGAAACCGCTCGCAGGTATGCCGCTGAAGGCCTACTCAACAAGACTCTCGCTAACCTGAAGGAGCACAAACTGACGTTTGAAGCCAAGAAGCGGAAGTTAGAATATTGTTTCGGCGAAGGAGCATGGGAAGACTCAGTTGAAGGTCTCCAATACACTATTACGCAGAGCGAGTTACTCGTCAAAGGGTTGCTCACTCGGCCTAGTCATCCAGAAACGAGGGATCTGTTAGAAGAGTTCCGCGCCCGTGGCCGTGCTTGACTATATTTGTAACCCTGTTGTTTTGATCATTATTGTATGCTGACCATCACCAGGCTTGTTGGTCGAGGTCATGCTATTGATTCCGCTTGTACTCAGTGACGTTGTGTACTGCCTTGATGGGCTTTCTTTATATACATGAGATGTTATTTCCATGACTGGACTCGGACTTCTTATTATCAGCACTGGCACTCAGGCACTAGGATCGGGGGAAATCTCCCCAACACACAGACACACGTTTGCATGTGCATGAAGCATTTGCATAACGAGCGCTTTGTCGTTTTTTCTAACCCTTTTGTGTATACAGGTTGTTTCAGGTTGTTCCAGGATTGATCAAAGACCAATCCACCGCTATCCGACCAGAGTGAATCAAGCTAGAGCAATGGAACAAGTACAGACTGACGTTCAGGAACTCCGAGAGAGGATGGACCGCTTCATGGAGCTCATGCAAGTGGTTGCCAACGGCCAAGACCAGCTCAGAACATTGGTCCAACCTCTGATCTCAAGGGTTGACAACAATGGTGGGAATGTTCCAACCCCTCCACCTGTTGAAACTCCTCAGAATGGCATCCCCGTAACCGGGGGGAACGGTAGTGGTAACGGCAATGTGATCGCTAACATGGGGCTCAATGGTAATACGAATGGCATCGGTAATGGAAATTTTGAAGCTAATGTCAATGTTGGACTGGGCAACGGCAACACAGGTGTTGGAAATCTATATGGGCCTCAGCCATGGTTAGAAGACCGCCAAGAAGATTTGTTCTCGCAGAAGGGTGCTGAAGGAGAGCTGACTGCTGAAGCACGTCTGAGGTTCAAGGCACTCGAGGACAAGATGAGGAATTTTGAGAACCTGAACACTATGGGTGTCGACATGTCTAAATTGGGATTGATTGCTGATTTCAAGGTGCCTCATAAATTCAAGGTACCCGACTTTGAGAAGTACAAGGGCACCACTTGTCCTCGCGTCCACTTAAGGTCATACTACCGAAAGATGTCCGCTCACTCTGAAGACGAGAAGTTGCTGATGCACTTCTTTCAGGATAGCTTGTCCGGGCCATCCTTGGAATGGTACATGAGTTTGGAACCTACCAGCGTGCGCACGTGGAAGGAACTTGCTGAGGCATTCGTGCACCATTACCAGTATAACAGTGACTTGGCATCGAACCGAGTCCAACTGCAGAATTTGTCACAGAGGAACAACGAAGGGTTCAAAGAGTACGCCCAGCAGTGGCGTGAATTGGCAGCTAGAGTTCAGCCGCCGATGGTTGAACGGGAGCTTGTTGAAATGTTTGTAGCCACCCTCCCAGGGGTTTATTACGAGAAACTAGTCAGCAGTATGTCAGGAAGTTTCTCAGATCTCATCATTATTGGCGAGCACGTTGAAAATGGGATCAAATTGGGGAAAATTCAAGGTGTCGATCTAGCCTCAGCTGGAGGAGGAAAGAAACCGTATGGTGGCAAAAGGCGGGAAGGAGAGATGAGCGCCGTGTCCAACGCTCGAAGAAAAGGTAAAGGCCCTCGCCAGCAGGTGGCTAGCATAACCATCCCTGCAGTCCAACACATCTAGCCACAACAACAGCCGCAGCAGCAGCCAAATTAGCAAGGGTACAGAAAGTATCAGAACAGGGCACCTCTGTCAAGTCGTCACCTTGAGACGCCACCCATGTCTTATGCTCAGCTATTACAAACTCTGCTTCAGTTGCAGTTAGTCCAGAAGAGAACCCTGGCTCCCTTGACAGGGGCACCTCCGCCAGGTTATGATGCAAATGCAACTTGCGAGTTTCACTCAGGGGCACCCGACCATACGATAGAAAACTACAAAGCCTTCAAGCACAAGGTGCAAGATATGGTGGATGCTAAGATCATCAACTTCTCAGATAATGTGCCAAATGTCACGAAGAACCCTATGCCGAATCATAGGGGAGGTGGGGTGAATGCCATTATTGAAGACGAGGATATAGATTTGTTAACTGATGTCAAGGATCTGAAGACACCGCTTAGCTTTGTTAAAGCCAAGCTGATAAAGAGAGGATTCTTTCCAGGCTGTGGAGAACTGTGTATGGGCTGTGCGGCTCGTCCCGATGGATGTGAACAGTTGATAGTGGGGATTTAGAGTCTGATGACCGAAGGAATCTTGTAGTTTAGCCGAAGGGCCAAGTGTGGACCTGGAGAGGTAATGCTGAGGCAAGATGATGAGGTTGCCACCATCACCATCCCTCGCCAGACGATAACCATTTCTGCACCCAGACCGCCCACAATTACCATCACAAAGGCTGAGCCGATACCTTTTGAAAGCACCAATGCTGTCCCATGGCACTATGGGGCAGACGTCTACTGTAACGGACAGAAGTTGGAGCTAGAACCATCCGGGCAGTCTGTGGATAACCTAGTGGGAATTGGCGGAATCACGCGCAGCGGAAGAGTATTTGCTCCACCTGAGATTGCGGCAGACAAAGCAGACAAAGCTGATGAGACTGATAAGGGAAAGGGTAAGGTCGTTGAGGAAACCCCTCGTGGGGTAGAGAAGGACTTACTTGTTAAGGACGCTGAAGAGTTCATGAGATTGATCAAGAAGAGTGATTACAAGATCATTGACCATCTTCATCAAACACCCTCGAAAATTTCCATCCTGAATTTGTTGTTGTGTTCGGAGTCACATCGCAACACGCTGTTAAAGGTTTTGAATGCCACGTATGTACCGCAGGAAATATCGGTCAACCAGTTGGAAGGGGTCGTAGCCCACGTGAATGCTGGAAACGGGTTAGGGTTCACTGACCTGGAGCTGATGCCGAAGGGAAGAAACCACAACAGTGCCCTGCACATCTCGATAGAGTGTAGGGGAACGATTATGTCTCACGTGTTGGTGGACACGGGGTCATCGCTCAATGTTCTTCCGAAGAAAGCATTGATGAAGTTAGATACTCGGGGATTGATTTGCACACCCAGTGACTTGGTTGTGAAGGCTTTCGATGGAACCAAGCGTCATGTCTTCGGAGAGGTAACGTTACCAATCCAAGTCGGGCCGGAAACTTTTGACGCAGTCTTCTACATTATGGACATCATGCCTGCCTACAGCTGTCTCCTAGGCCGGCCATGGATCCATTCTGCTGGCGCCGTGACCTCCACATTGCACCAGAAGCTCAAGTATGCTGTCAGAGGTAGCATCGTGACTGTATGTGGCGAGGAAGACATAATGGTGAGCCATTTGTCGTCCTTCAAGTATGTTGAGATGGATGGAGAAATCCACGAAACCCTATGTCAGGCGTTCGAAGCTGTTAAAGTCAAGAACGTGGCTCCAGTGATGACCGAGAAGCCAGAGATGACTCTCTCTTCCTTCAAGGAAGCCCGGGCCGTTGTTCAAGCCGGATCTACCCCTGGCTGGGGGCAGATTCTAGAAATACCTAACAAACAGGACAAGTTTGGGTTAGGATACTCTCCGGCGGCCGAAGCCTCCTCTTCTCGCAGCGCGTCGCGAGGTAAAGGGCCGATCCAGTTTACCAGTGGCGGGGTGATATTTGAAAGTGTCAACGCGGTGTCTGAAGACGGCGAAGACAGCGATTGCGACCTAGACTCTTGGATCCAGCCAAGCAAGCCAGGCGAGAGCCTCAACAACTGGTCCATCAGGGATACCATCCAAGTGACAGGAAAAGAGTAATGATTTACTTTCTCCAATTATTGTACAACCCTATGTCCTACCCGGGGCATAGTGGTTTTATTGTCAGGGCCTTGTTTGGTTATGTACATGCATTTTACCAATAAATTAAAAGGCGTTTTTCTTCGCATTCAAATGTTGTGATCTCTGTTATTCCTGTTTTATATTTGTTTTGAAAAACAATAAAATGGCAATGGGGTTTGTGCTAACCTGCATATCCTTGTTTTAAGCTTAACCCTTGTTATTGCAGGATCCACATAGCAGATGACATCGACTCCGGACCTTCTACGACTCACTTCGACTTTGATTGCCCGATCTATCAAGCCGAAGAAGAGATTGATGAAGACGAATACCTTCCTGAAGAGTTGGCCCGCTTGTTGAAACAAGAAGAGAAAGTTATTCTGCCTCACGAGGAAGAGATTGAGATTGTGAACCTGGGTTCTGAAGAACTGGTCAGGAACGTCAGAATAGGGGCTACATTGCAGAGTGATGTCAAGTAGAGATTGGTTGAGATGTTGAGAGAGTATAGTGACATCTTTGCTTGGTCATACGAAGATATGCCCGGACTTAATACTGACATCGTGGTCCACCACTTGCCGCTGCGAGAAAATTGTCCTCCCGTTAAGCAGAAGCTTAGAAGGACACGACCAGATATGGCCGTTAAGATCAAAGAAGAAGTGCAAAAGCAGCTTGATGCTGGCTTCTTAGCGGTCACTACTTACTCTCCGTGGGTCGCCAACATAGTGCCTGTACCGAAGAAGGACGGTAAGGTGCGAATGTGCGTCGATTACCGGGATTTAAGCAGGGCAAGCCCTAAAGATGATTTCCCGCTCCCTCATATTGATGTGTTGGTCGACAATACAGCCCAGTTCTCTGTATTTTTGTTCATGGATGGCTTCTCAGGCTACAATCAGATCAAGATGGCGCCGGAGGACATGGAGAAAACTACGTTTATGACACCCTGGGGAACATTTTGCTACAAGGTAATGCCTTTCGGTATGAAGAACGCAGGGGCCACTTATCAACGAGCAATGGTTACTTTGTTTCATGACATGATTCATCATGAGATTGAAGTCTATGTTGATGACATGATTGCAAAGTCCCAAACGAAGGAGGGACATCTGGTCAATTTGCTGAAGCTTTTTGAGAGGCTTAGGAAGTTCAGGTTGAGGCTGAATTCTAACAAGTGTACTTTCGGAGTACGGTCCGGAAAACTACTGGGGTTTATCGTGAGTTAAAAAGGCATTGAGGTTGATCCTGCGAAGATAAAAGCAATACAAGAAATGCCAGCGCCAAAAACCGAAAAAGAAGTTCGTGGTTTCTTGGGCAGAATAAACTACAATGCAAGGTTTATTTCTCAGCTCACGGCCACGTGTGAACCGATGTTCAAACTGTTAAAGAAAAATCAGGCGATTATCTGGAACGAGGATTGCTAGAAGGCATTTGATAAGATAAAACAGTATCTGCAGGAACCTCCGATCTTGATACCCCTAGTGGCCGGAAGGCCCTTAATCATGTACTTGACAGTTCTTGAGAATAGTATGGGGTGTGGTCTCGGTCAGCACGACGAGACGGGTAGAAAGGAGCATGCCATTTACTACTTGAGTAAAAAGTTCACAGATTGTGAATCTCGTTACTCAATGCTGGAGAAAACGTGTTGTGCACTAGCCTGGGCTGCCAAACGTTTACGACAGTACATGCTCAATCACACAACCATGCTAATTTCGAAGATGGATCCAATCAAGTACGTCTTCGAGAAACAAGCGCTTTCGGGCAGGATTGCCAGATGGCAAATGGTGTTGACGGAATATGACATTCAGTACGTTTCCCAGAAGGCCATCAAGGGAAGCGTATTGTCTGAATACCTTGCCGAACAGCCGATCGAGGATTATCAGTCGATGAAATTTGAATTCCCTGATGAGAATATCATGTTTCTCAAAGCGAAAGATTGCGATGAACCGTTGCCCAACGAGGGTCCAGATAGGAAATCCCAGTGGAAATTGATATTCGACGGGGCGGTTAACTCTTATGGAAGTGGCATTGGGGCGATCATCACGACTCCCCATGGATCCCACATCCCGTTCACTGCGAGACTGACGTTTCCGGTCACCAATAACGAAGCGGAGTACGAAGCATGCATCATGGGTCTAGAAGAGGCAATTGATTTGAGAATCAAGAACCTAGATGTATATGGTGACTCGACACTTGTGATTAACCAGATTAAAGGGGAGTGGGAGACTCGTCAATCAAATTTGGTGCCGTACATGAATTATGCCAGAAGGCTGCTTCTGTTCTTTGATCGAGTGGAACTCCATCATGTGCCCAGGGCCGAGAATCAAATGGCTGATGCCTTAGCCACGTTGGATTCAATGTATAAAGTCAATTTTTGGAATGAAGCTCCAAGAATTGTCCTTTCTCGTCTTGATAGACCTGCATTCATCTTTGCGATAGAGGAAGCCTCCAATGGCAAGCCATGGTTCCATGACATCCAGACTTTCCTTATGACTAAGGAGTATCCCGCGGGAGCGTCAAACCAGGATAAGAAGACTCTAAGGAGGCTGTCTGGGAATTTCTATCTCAATCCTGATGGAGTTTTGTATAAAAGAAACCACGATCTCGTGCTACTCAGATGTGTAGATGAGAAGGAAGCGAGTATGCTCATGGAAGAAGTCCATCAAGGCACATTTGGTACGCACGCCGGCGGGCATGCTATGACAAGAAAGATCCTGAGAGCAGGATATTACTGGCTGACGATGGAATCAGATTGCTTTAAATTCGCGAAGAGATGTCATAAATGCCAGATTTATGCTGATAAGATTCATGTGCCACCGTGCCCGTTAAATGTCATATCCTCCCCGTGGCCGTTCTCCATGTGGGGCATCAACATGATAGGCAAGATCGAGCCCACTGCATCTAACGGTCATCGCTTTATTCTAGTAGCTATCGACTACTTCACCAAGTGGGTGGAGGCAGCCTCATATGCTAATGTGACCAAGCAGGTGGTGGTTAAATTCATAAAGAGGGACATCATCTGTCGTTACGGAATTCCCGAGCGGATTATTACCGATAATGGTTCGAATCTGAATAACAAGATGATGAAGGAGCTGTGCCAGAGCTTCAAGATTGAACACCACAACTCATCTCCTTACCGTCCGAAGATGAATGGCGTCATTGAAGCGACCAATAAGAATATCAAGAAGATTGTACAGAAGATGGTTGTGACCTATAAGAATTGGCACGAGATGTTGCCATTTGCACTGCACGGTTATCGTACAACAGTACATATATCAACCAGGGCAACTCCTTTCTCACTGGTGTACGGTATGGAAGCTGTCCTACCGTTAGAAGTTGAGATTCCTTCTTTACGAGTTTTGGTTGATGTGAAACTCGATGAGGCAGAATGGATTAAGAACCGACTAAACCAACTCAGCTTGATGGACGAGAAGAGATTAGCATTGATTGCATATGGTCGTCTATACCAGAGCCGAATGAAGAAAGCTTATGATAAGAAGGTGCGTCCTAGAAGCTTTTAGACGGGTGATCTCGTCCTAAAGAAGATTCTTCCTCCACACTCCGATCACCGGGGCAAGTGGACTCCCAATTACGAAGGTCCGTACATCGTCAGTAAGGTCTTCTCGGGAGGAGCCTTGTTGTTATCCACGATGGATGGCGAAGATTTTGCATCCCCGGTGAACACGGACGCAGTTAAAAAATACTTTGCTTAAAAAATGACCCGCTGGAAAGAAAAAGAATATCCAGGCAAAAATGGGGCATCCCGGCGAACCATAAAAAAGGAAAAAGGTTCGGGCAAAAATTAGGGATATAAAAGAAAAGAATGTACACCCGCAAAGTCGAAAACCTGGAAGGGCGACTTTGGCAAAAAAGGGTATCCCGGTGAATCGAAAACCCAAAAGGGCGATTCAGGCAAAAGTTAGGGATTTGAAAAAGCAAATGACTGCGTTCTGCGTGTGGACTGTATTTGTTCAGTGGTTTGGAAGACCTGAGGGCCATTTATCCGAATCAATCTCTTCTGAGGCTGAAGCGTCGGAGAAGTATCGAAGTCGAGTGGGTCATGGAGGGATCAACTCATGGTGTTCGTCTACGCCTCATTGCCGACATTTGTGTATATACTGATGTATATTTATGTTTTTATATTTGCGCAGCTTCCTCATTCCAAGAGCTTGCATCTGTTGTAAAACATTTTTACCCATTCAGAGGTTCGTTATCAATGAAATATATACTATTCAGCAATTCTGTTTGTTTATTTAGCATCTATCTGTTTTGTTTGCGAAAAAGAACGCCGATGTTTTTGATAAAATGCGCATACATAAACTTACTGGCCCAGGCCATTGATTGTTGAAACAATGAATTACTTGAACATTGTCACAAGATGATAACCTTGATAGGTCCCTTTGAGAAGGGTAGCTTGTCTGTTTGTTTGTGTTGTTGCAGGTATAGCATATTCCAGGCAGTACACCGTATGCGTTCCCAAGCAGGATGACTCCTTCTTCTCCAACAAGTTCAGTGGCATCTCTCCGCGGAGTCTGAACAAGAGATCGTAAGCATTGATATGTCTCCCCAAACAGAGAAGATTCTCTCCCCAATTAGATGTATCCTGCAGGATCGTCATCTCCCCAGCTGAGTCATATACTGAAGTGTGCAACACTCGATAGTTCTGATTAAAGTCTCTAGGAGAATTGAGATTCCCCACAGAGTTGTATTCTCCCCTGTAAGCAGGATGATTCCTTCTTCCCCAGCCGAGTTTGCGAATCCCCAGGAGAGCCGAGTCCTTGGAAGGCGTTTAGGCCATGATTGGTGCTCCCCAGTAGAGTGTTGAATAGCTGATGCTGTATTTCCCCACCGGAGTCGTTATCTCCAGGAAAGTTTTGCTGCGAAGGCCGTGTAGTTTGCGATTGATATCGTTTCCTCGACAGCTGGTGGTTTGAATACCTGGTCGAGCGGGTTCAGGTTCTTGTAGAACTTTGTCCCCCTGCAGCAGTCGGCTGAAGTTCGTTCCCCCAGGCGAAGTCCAGTTGAGAATAGTGTGACTTCTTCTCCTCGGCAGGATGATTCCTTCCTCCCTACCAGAGTGGTTCTTCCTCCTCGACCGGAAGATCTTCCCTTCGGCATTTATTTTGCTGATGGGGCCATAGCATTTTGCATGATTGCATAACATTTACCCTAAAAACGCGTAGCATTTCCACCATGTGGAGCATTGCGCCATTGTCAAACATATGCATATGAAACATGAGCTAGGTCGTTACCGTTCTTGTTTTGCAGGTATTCCCCAGCAAAGTCGCTTGCCCAAGATGATTCTTGAATTCTCCAGCGAAGGTGATGGTTTAAGATGATTCTTAAAATCCCCAGTAAAGTCGCAAGAGTTGGTTGCTCAGGTTGATGCTCGGAGGCCCCGGCAGAGTGTTTGCTCAGGATGATTCCTGAAATCTCCACCAGAGTTACCGGTTCATGATGATTCTTGAAATCCCCGGCAGAGTTATTTGTCCAAGATGATTCTTGAAGTCCTCATCAGAGTTGATTCACCCAGAATGATTTCTGGACCCCCGAAGCAGAGTTACTTGATAGTTCTCTAGAATCCCCAGCGGAGATGTGTCATCCCCAGCAGGTTTTAAACCAAGAAATTGAAATTTCCTTGAAGACTTGATGATTGAAGTTCGGCAGTGGCGCCAAAACCCTAGACTTACTGATGAGGTCCAACTGTATTGACGAAGCAATTCTCTTAGCTGATGCGGAGTGCCTGATGGCAGAAATTTGGATATCCCTATGTGGTTCATGATTGACCGAGAATTCTATTCCCGACTTACTGACGAAGTCCGGCTGATGCCCGAAAATTCCTTTGAATGCCCGAAGGCATGATTAACTTGACTGTTAAAAAGTTCCAAATGACCTGATGAGTCCCGAGAAATTGTTCTGCCGCAGTGTCGCAGAAAGCCTGACAGCAATATCAGCTATGTATCGCCGATTGCTGAATGACCCGTGATCCCTTGATGACTTCAGGAAGAAGCTGTAGTGAAATCAGATGATCATCCTGGCGGAGATTAGACCCTTCACCCGCTACCATGTGACCAATTCCCCAGCAAGTTGCCGCACAACTATCAGGCTCAGTTTTGAAGATGTCCCTAACAATCAGAGTATCGTTTACCTGTATGGTTAGCAAATCATCAGCTACCGTGTAACCGGTGATCTCTTGATAATTTGAGGACGCGATGATATCAGATAAATCAGAGAATCGTCTTGACAGAGGTTCAGATCATTATTTCTCCAACTAGTTGTCGTGCAACTATTATTTCAGTTTCCGAAGATTTGTCCCCATCAGAGTACCGTGTACTTGTGCAGTTCGCAAATTTCTGGGTTTGTTGGTATTCGACCATCTCGTACCTTGATTGTTTGAGAGCCGTTCACTTCTCACCCAGTCAGGTCCAAGCCGTTTGAATAGGGGCAGCTGTTGCACCCCAAAATTTGCTCAACATTTCTTTACCTAGCTTGTGTTTCATTTCATTCACATTTGCATTTCATTGACATGTATGCAGGAGATCAAGAGGTATGATTGACAATTAAGAGCTATACAAGACTATGAAGCTAGATAAGAAGGTTATTCAAGTGTTCAAGGGTTGATATCCTTGTCAGAGAAGTTAAAAGATCCTCAGAGAGAGTGATTGAAGCCAATTATGTGGGTCTCCTAACTTGAGAGTTGGGGGAAGCCATCAGATGATTCTGAAGCCATGAGGTAGACTTGAGGTCTTGAGAAATCTCATGAGAAGTGTTGAAGATCACTTTGAGGCCTAGACAGGTTATTGTGCAAGAATAAGAAGACTCAGCCATGAGTGGTGCAGCTAGGGTTTGACTGGGTCCACCCTAAGTCAACTGATGATTTGGAGAAGGTTGAGACCTAATCCAAGAGCCATGTGATCATGGATTGGTACATTGAGATGTTATAAGGATGATTACAAGGTTAACTCATCATGATTGAAGAGTTTGAGAAGTTTCAAGCTAGGGTTTCTAAGGCTTGACAGTGTAAAATCCCCTAGTTTGACCCCTATCTTCAAGGCAATCTAGCTCAAGATGTGATTGTCATCTAATCTTGCCCCCAACATGATTGTCGTAGAGCATGATCTTAGCTTTAATTTTAGTTCTATAAGTCCTTGATAGGATTTGTAGAACTCAAGTTATGACTTTGACAAGTTACAAGTCATCTGAGGTATGTGAATTTGGAGCATGAAAGTTGCCCAACTTGCATGAAACGTTTGCCCTAGAAGGATGATTCCTATGAACTTTTGGTCAACATGAATGTTGTTCCTTATTCTCTTAGCTTTCTAGAGAGTTCTAGAAGTCCTTGATAGGATTTATAGAACTCAACGTATGGCTTGGACAAGTCAAGGGTATTTTGGGAAGTTATGATTATAGGTCATTCTTGATCATGGGTCATTTTCACCAACTTAGAGGCCTCAAATGAAGTTTTGTTCAACTAGAAAGTTTCTCAAAATGGGATTTTAACCTTGACCATGCATCAAGGAGGCATTGAAATGGCTCAAGGAGAGATTTGGTTCAAGAAAGTTTGAAAAAAGAAAGAATTAAAAGGATTTAATGGCCAAAAATTCAAATAATTCATTTCGTGACCAAATGAAACAAAATTATAGGTCAAATTGATTGGAAAAATGATTTTAGAAACAATGGCAATGTTAGAATTTTGATTTGAGGTCATTTGCATACCATTCCATTTCATTTCTTCATGATGAAGCAACATAATCAATCTCCCACCTTTGGCTTGCAAACAAGGAAAATAACTCATCAAACTCATTCAAAATCTCATGAGAATTTAATTACAAGCATAGCCATGCCCAAAGGGAGTCAGAATAGTGATTGCCATGGATGAGATTTTGAAGAGATTTTGAAAATCCAAAATCTCATTTGGATGAATCCAGAAGTTTCTAGACAATCCCAATCATTTCTATATAAGTCATTGAGTGAACTCAGCCATTTTTTTGGAAGGAATTGAAGCTGGTTGCAGAAAGAGCCATTGAATTTTTGAAGGTTCAAGTGAGAATCGGGTTTTGAATTCAAGGGGGAATCAAGCCAAATCAAGGTGTGCAAAGGCTTTGGGAGTGAATTTGGAGTGTGTCTGCATCATCTTGGAAGTTGAAGTGTTCAAAAACCATCTATGTTACCTCTCTGAAACCAGGTTTGTACATTTCACTATTATGCACGATTTAGGAGGAGATGCTTAGAAATTCATATGTGGTTAGGATCCTTGCAACATGTAGTTGGATTTAGGATCAGAAATTGGTGAATTAGAGACAAAATAGGTGTGTGAGCATTTTCTGTTGAGGTTGATATCTCAAGATTCTTGAAGGAATAATCACGATGGGATAGTGGAAATTGATCAGTGAAGAGTGAGGATTAACTTGAGACCTTTAATTTGAAGAATGGTGAAAATCAAGATTTGGATGAATTCTGAAAATGCTATCGGGTTTGAAAATCTAGAGGGAATTAGATGATTTGGAGTTGATATTCGTGATCAGCATCAAATTTGGAGTGAAATGATGATTTGTTTTGTGAGTTTTGATGACCTGAGAAGAGTACTTCACCGGAGAAGACGGTGGCGCCACTGTTCAGGCCACCGTCTGAGAACTCCCTCCATTTCAGTTCAAACTTGGGGACGATGAACACGAGCCCTCAGATTAGGGTTTGACCTTGGACTCAGGCGTGCATTGGAGGGCCACGATTTGATCTCAGCTCTGAAGAGAAATTTCCAAATGAAATGCACCGTTTCATTAATTGAATGGTTTTGGGCTTAACACTCAGAGTGATATCCACACCCCCCCTGGGCCTAATTCTTGAAATGAACTAAGTTGGATTGCTATTTGCCACGCTTGCTTATTAATTTCTTTTTATTTTCTTTTATTTTTCATTATTTCACATTAGTTAGAAATTAATTCTTAAAAAATAAGAAATTAACTAAATTAATTCCAAACTTTTCCCCCCTAATTTATGATTGAATCTAGGATTTTGTAGATTAAAAATATTAAGAATTCATGCATTTGTGATTTTATTTGCATTTTTTGAATATTAATTGGTATTAAAAGTGGCCATGGTTGATACCCTGTTTTGTTGAATTTTGTTTGAGCATTTGGTGATGATTCTTGACTCTATATTTTGTGTGTAGCTAGAATAGATATGCATGTTCCCCTTAGATTTTTCTCACATTTTTGTGGTGAAATTAGGATATAGTTTTAAGTTGAAACTTAAGGTGCTCTAGTTTTAGGGTTTAACCTTAGTACTTCATGATTTAGGTTTTATTTCTAGGACTTGGTGGATGATTCAACCTCTGGATTTTATATGGTAGATTCATGATTGAATTAGGGTCCCATAGTTATTTTTGTAGGATTTTACAATTGGTTGTAGTATTTTAGTTAGGACTAACTTTAGTACTAGGTTTTAGGTGATCCTAGCTTGCTAATTCAGTTAGATTGATTTCTTTAGTTCCCTTAGAGTAGGGTTTTGCTTTGCTTGCTCTTGGATGATGTTGAAGATAAGCTTGGGGCTACTATGGAGTGCTTGAAGCAGCTTGGATGTGAAGCTTTCCCTTCCTTTTGGTGTAGTTTTGTTCAGGTGTTAAGATTAAGGTTTGTAGGCAGAGCTTCTAGATAAATTCTCTTCTTTCATAAACATGGAAGGTGTTGATCACTTCCATTCCTCCCTATGACATAAGGTCCCCTTGTGAAGGCCTCATCCCTCCTTTGGTAGGATGTGTGGCTCTTCACAAGTTGGTAGAACCTTTGAGGGTTCCTTTCTCTGATGATGGAGTGCTTAGTGGTGACCTTTGGTTTTCACTCTGCTGTCTATCATCCAAACCCTGCTCTTGTTAGATGAATCTTTCTCCCTTGCTAGAGGATGGAATTCCTTGCTAGAAGACTGAAGATGCTAGAGGTTGTACTTCCCTTTGTCTGAAGACTGCCATTGGAGCTGAAGCTTGAAGATCTAGAAGAACAAGTTGATACTCATGTGAAGAAGATCAGGTTGAGATTGAAGAAAGAGCTGAAGCTTGAGGGAAACAAGTTGATACTTGTGTTTGATACTTGGAGAACCTGAAGGAACAAGTTGATACCTGCTATTGGGATTGAAGCCTGAAGGTGGAGTCTGTTTTGGAGCTGAGGCTTGAAGAAGGTGAAGAGCAAGTTGACACTTGTGTGTGAGGAGCTGAAGCCTGAAGAAGAAGGATAAGTTGATACTTAAGTTGGATGTATTGAAAGCTTGAAGAAGAAAGTTGACACTTTCTATTGAAGATGAAAGCCTTGAAGAGCAGCTGAAGACTGAGGACTAAACTGCTGTCAGAGGAGAGCTTTGCTGTGAAGCTGTGGAAGCTGTTGATTTGCTTTCTTTCTTGTCTATTTGCTTGCTGTGCAACTGTGTTGGTGTGACTTTTTTGATTTGCTTGATGCATTAGAATAAGTCCATATTTAGATTGTGTTAAGCTAGGAGCATGATTGCACTAGAGGTTGAGTTGCTCCCTCTGCTTGTATTTTTACTGTATGGCTTTGCTTGCTGGTATTCGGTAGAACTCTGCTCCCTTGCCTATGTGGATTGTGATTTGCTTGATGGTATTTTATTTTATTTCTGCTGTATGATTGCAGTTATTGGGTTTGCTTGATAACATGTTATTTCTGCTGTATGATTGCAGTTATTGGGTTTGCTTGATAGCATTTTATTTTCTGTATGATTGCAGTTATTCATATCTGGCTTGAGGTTGAGATGAGCTTGTGGAGGCTGATGCCCCACACACATTTCCTCCCTTACTTACATTGCATGCATTTTACAGTTGTTTCCTGTACTGTATATCTGTTTACTGTTTAAGCTGATGCTTTTATCTGTTTCTGTTTATCATTGACATGATCCCCTAGGAATCTCACTTCCCTTGATAAGGAAGTGACGATTAGAACTTTAGGTTGAAACCTATGCATGATAACTTCTAGGAGTTCCCTGTTTCAAACCTCAACCATAGGATGAATCCTTGGCATGACAACATTAGGACTTGATAGTCTCCCCTTAGTTGAACCTGTTCGTTCTCTCTTCTCATCTCGAAACAAATCAAAATACAATAATAAAGGTTAACTGACGTCGTACGTTACGAGCCTTAAGCTATCTGAGAAAGGATTGTTGGAGAGTTTCTTTTCAACAGTCTGGATGTTTAGTATGGCACCCTTTGGGTGACATGCGACGCACTCACTCTCAGGTCATAGTCTCTAGTGCGATATTGGTTGCAAACATCCATAAAAAACAGTTCTTTCGTAAAAGACAGAAAACAAACTTCAAACCTTTTTGCCCTGGGGGCCCATGAGTCAAAGGAAAACTTTTCTGAAGAAAAGAGTGTCGTTAATTCCCATTTCTACCGCAAACGGTAACGCTTAAGTCTCCAAGGGTCGAGCTGTGTACGCCAAACTGCTGGAATTGTCTGTTAACCCTACTCGATAAAACAGATGAATCTGAATTCCCGTAATCCATATTATCTCGAACTACGTAAGCTCTGATCTCTCATATCTGTTGAGAGTACGTAGGCACAATACTGACGTATTGGCGAGCCACCTTCCCCATAACCCGTAGTTAGTCGAACTACGTTGACTGTGATTTCTCATTCACTGATGAGAATACGTAGGTATAAAGCGCGACGCTTTGCCGAGTCATTTTCTTTTTTTAAGCCAGCCTTGATAGGTAGATAGATAAAACCAACCCGTCAGATAAATACAACAAGCATGGATCCCATCGAGTACGATGGACGTGAGGGGTGCTAATACCTTCCCCTTGCGTAACCGACTCCCGAACCCAGACATTGGTTGCGATGACCTTGTCTTATACCTTTTCGTCAGGTTTTTCCGATCGTTTCCTTTCCCATTCTGAGGGATAAATAACAAAAGGTGGTGACTCTTCTGTTTTGCCGGGACCTTATTTTCGCAGTAGCGACACACACCAGCTAAATTAGCAATGCGTTTGGACTAATAATCCACTCGTCACACATTTTTACATCATTCCAATAAATGATCTTTTCAAAACTTGCATGACTGTCGCATTAAAATTACCATTTTTTGAATGAACAATTTTAAATTGCAAATCAGCACTCGACACAATGGAATTCTAACAAAGAGCAATTAAATAGGAACCTAAGCATTCGCTGGTACTGATACGAATCAAGACTACCTCGTGACCTTGTGAATCTGGGGCGAGTCCTTCCGAGGTTTAAATAGAGGCATGCTGCTGCAAAATCTAAGACACTGGGGGAATCATCGTAGACCATGTCATGGTATAAACCTTTAAGAAAAACTATCAAATACCCAGCAGATTGGGGCAGACTAGTTGAACAGGAGCAGTTTCCTTCCTTGCTATCAAGTTGGTCAAGCAGACCGTGCCAGACGCTAGTAACTGTTGAGTTCACAACAAACGTCAAAAGCCTTGGGGCAGAGGAAAGCATGATCAACAAGCATTGGTTAAGTCGCCATGCTCGCATATTCAATGTGATTTGGTTACTTCGCTACGCTCATAATTTGCAAGCTATCATGGCACATTGGCTAGAAGTTAAGGTTCTCCCAGGAATAAGCATCCAACTTCTGCAAGGATATAACTTGGGGCACCAAGAACATCCACATCTGTCTTCTGAACATATCATTATCAGATACCAAGTGTCGGGAAGTCAAATACTTTCACCAAATAAAGTCCAACCCTGCTTGGCACTCCTCCTAAAAGTCCAATTTATATTGGCAACTACCAAATAAAGTCCACTTCTGTTGGCATCCCTTAAAACTCAAAAAGTCCATTTGTATTGGCAACCCTTAAAAGTCCAACCCCGCTTGGCATCTCCTAAAGTCCAATTTGTATTGGCAACCATTAAAAGTCCAACCCCGCTTGGCATCTCTTAAAGTCCAATCCTTTATTGGCAACTACCAAAATCCTTAATAAAACCAATCTCCTACTTGCATTCACATATGCATCATATAATTGACATGTATCATACGCATACATAGCACGATCATTTCCTCTTTCAACCCCCGAGTTGATATGTCTTTATTTTTTCGAGCCCCGAGTCGATATTTGCCTTTTCCTCCTTCAACCCCCGCGTTGATATTTTGTTTTTTCCGACCCCCGAGTCGATATTGTCTTGTTTTTCTCGACCCCCGAGTCGATATTTACCTTTCTTCAACTCCCAAGTTGATATTGTTCTTTATGTTCTCAACCCCCACGTTGATATTTTGTTTTTCTCGACCCTCGAGTCGATATTTTCCTTTACCTTCGACCCCTGAGTCGATATTTACCTTTCTTCAACCCCTGCGTTGATATTTTATTTTCTCGACCCCCGAGTCGATATTTACTTTTTTTTCGACCCCCGAGTCGATGTTGCCTTTATTTTTTCTCGACCCCCGAGTCGATATTTGCTATTCTTCTTCAACCCTCAAGCTGACTTGCTGTTCTGATTTATCCTCGACCCCCGAGTCGATATTTGCTATTCTTCTTCAACCCTCAAGCTGACTTGTTGTTCTGATTTATCCTCGACCCCCGAGTCGATGGTATATTTGCTTTTTTTCAACCCCCGAGTTGATGTGCCAGTATACCCCGTAAATCTTTTCACCTTGTTGCATCTAGTCTTAAACTAGAAATAAAGCCTTACCAAAGTCCGTTACCCGGTTGCATTCTCATGCGCATTGCATTTCAATCATTTGCATTCTCATATACATCTTGCATTCCATGGTAGTTGCATTTTAGTTGCATATTCGTGTATCACATAAACGCATAGCATTGTTGTCCCCAGCGACATAGCATAACAGGATCCAGGATCAGTTTGCAAGCATCTTGGTCAGCTCTTCATCAAAGTCGGCAGTATTTCTTTGAACAAAGTTGATGCGCCGCACGTGCTTGTGGAATTTTTACTCCCCAGCAAGTCATTCTTCAACCATACAGTTGATAATGATAAGTGCCGGCAGCTGTTGCTCTTGTTTCTCCCCAAGGAGGGTTTTATTTTAAGAGTTTCTTGTGATCTTTTCCCCTGCTGTTATTTCTATATCTTTTGACATTTGCTTCTTTTTTTTCCCTTGTCGGACAAATTTCGGGGTCTTTTTGTATCTAATTGACTTCCACCCTAAAAATGAACGCCATGCAACTGTTCATTCTCTCAGGTTTAAGGCAATTAGATATGGGCATCTGTCATACCCTAAATTTGTCCTACCACTTTTCAAGTATTTTTGTTTTTTCGATTCTATTTTCTGTTTTACATTGTTTGCTTAATTTCCGGTTATTTAGACACGTGTCCGCTTGCAATTGGTTGATTTTTAAATTTTTATCCATTTTTGTCTAATAAGAGTGTGACACGTGGCTTAGAGTTGTCTTTGAATTTTTTATTCTATTTATGTTTTCGTAATTTCTTTTCTAAATTTTTATAATCAACAATATTTTAGTTTATGTTTTAAATATATAGGTACATAATATTAATTTCGTTTATTTTAAAGTTTTGTAAATATCAGTTTGGTTATCTTGTTAATATTATTAATATTTAAGATTTAAAATTAGTAGTTAATTGTTAATAATAAATAATTACCATTGCTTTTTTATTTTAGTTTGTTTTTCATATTTTTGTAAATGCTTATTTAAATTGTTAACGTAGATATTAATTTTTATAGTTATACTAATTAGTATTTTAGATGTTAGTTTATATTAACTAGTTTTAATGTCAATGAAAATTAAAAAAAGAAAGAAAGAAAGAGCTGGATTTGAAGCAGGCCCGTTATGAAGGGATTGATCAGGCCCATTATCTGAAATTAAAAGAAAATTGAAAAAACATGGTGGAGATATTTTGAAAAATTAGGGTTATCATGGGATTATATAAGGAGTGTTACTGTTCATCTTCTGGGAATAAGCAGAATACCCTAGCTGTCCCAAAATCAAAAATCCTAAAAACCTGTCCTCTTCCCAATCCTACACCGCCGCCCTCATTTTCTTTTCTCTGTTCTCTCCCTCGCCTCACCTTAAACAACTCCGACCCACTTCATTATTCTCTCCATCTCTCAGTACTTCTTATCCACCACCACCAGATCTATAAACTACCACTGTAAATAACTAAGAGACACTCAACAAATTGCTCCAAAAACAATGCATAATGTTTCCCTATTAAACATCGATGCAACAGTTTTATGGTAATTTTTTTTCAAAGCCTGCAACGTGTTTGAAATCACAGTGATACGTAGCAACGACAATCGGTCGAGCTCACGTCATCGGTCTGAATCGGTGTCTGGTGGTTTTGAGTCCACAAGGCCAGTTTTCTGTTTTATGGGTATCTGTGATTAATATGCAGTATGCCGCAACCGCAAGTGTTCATGGAGACGCGGCTATACGACCTTGCCCAGCTGATTTCCTGTTAGCTACAAACTTAAGCAGCAATAGCAATTGCATATGCGATGTGTAGCGACAACATTTAGCAACAACACGTCACAAGCTAGGACGTTAACAACAACAATATTTGTCACTCGGTTTCGCAACACATCAGCTCTGTGTCATAGCAACAACAACTCGCAGCAATCACACTCGATCGGAAATATGCCCATTTTTTTTTGTTTCTCGTATGGTCATTATTGGTGTTTAATGTCTCTACTTTCAGACTATTATTGACGTGGCCAAGTTCCGGTTTCGAGTTGGTTGCATAAACTGAAACATATCGGCAAGATTCACTGCTTGTTCGTGTAGGTCATTGAAGACTAAATTTTTTTGGAAGAGGCTGGAAAGATTGGGCTAGCTCTAACTATACCGCAATTTCGTCTCGGTAACAGTCAAAACAAATTCTCTCTATTTTTATGTATTGGTTGTGTATGTTTATGACTTTATTGATGTTGGTTGCTGGGAAATGTGAATATCATTGTGCTTATGTATATCCAAACCTATGACTCTGCAACAACAACTTTCACAGTCACAATAACCTTGGTTGGTTTCACTTGGTTTTTTTGGTTTCACTTGGTTTTTTTAATCTTCAATGTTGTTTTGTTTCAGCTTCAATTCGTTGTGGCTTGTGTCTCACTTTAAAAATTAGTGTGGTGATTCGAAGACTTTTGTTTTGAGTTCATGCTTGCTATTGAAACTGGATTTACATAGTATTTGTTAATTTCAATACTTTGCTCATTGAAGTTTAATTTTCTTTTTATGTGGTTCGATTTCATAGCATGGACTACCTAGATATGTTTTCTGTACTCTGCATAATTTGAAAGTTGAATGGAGTTTTAACGTACTGTTTATAACAAATGCAACAAGTGGATTTGAATGAGTTATTAAGTTATAATCTCATCATGTTTTGACTAAGTCCAATTATTAAACAGCAGAGGGAATTAGACAATTTTCACTTTAGAGTATGAGCAGCAATTCAGACTTTCCGTGAAACATTATTTTGCTAGTAATTGGGTTGTTTAGTTAATGTGTACCTCTCTATTTAGAAGGCCTTTTGTTTATTTATTATTATTTAGATTTTATAATAATATAGATATTGATAGTAAAGAAATTAAAGTTGTTGGTTATTGCTGCTTTTGGTTTTATAATTCTTTAGCCATTGAATGTAGTAAGGTTGAAACTCATCCTGATTTATTGTTTTACCATGATATAGTGTTATTTATTTATTTATTTCAAAGTCCATAATTTTTAAAAATCATTTGGTCCATTTGAATGAGAGGCCCATTTTTATTTAATTTGTGTAGTTTTGTTTTATCAATGATAATTTATGTGGTATGAATTAGTTCTTCAATTTTAAATTATGATTTGTTTGTTTACATTCATTGTGTTAATTCATACTTTTAAATAGCGGATTTGACAATTTCATGTCATTATGTCGCTGAAATGTTTATATATTGATAGGATCTTTTGCCGTGTTATAATTGTCACGTATGACATTATATTTATGTTGTTATTACAAACAAATCGGCTTTGACAATATTATGGTTAATTTTTTCTATTATTTCGTAGAAAAGATAACTTATAGTGAAGATTTTCAATAAATTATTCAACAATAAGTCCTAATCCTATTTCAATATTTCTTTTCCGATGCTAGAATATTTTTAATTAAATTATGAAAGTAGTGGGCTCTTGGGGTCTAGCACTCCTTGGGTCCTTGGACAACCGCTGTTGAGGCGTACACCTTGAGTTGTGGTTGGTTCTGCCTTTTGTTTTTCCAAACGTTTTTTCACTCAAATTAATTGAAATTTCTTAAAGATATTTTTTAATTACTCTTAGATATTTTTTATAAGAAAATTCAAATTATTCTTTTAAAAATATATTTCAAAATTATTACCAAATAAAAATTTTAAATATTAAACTTTTTAAAAAAACATACTTTATTATTAAAGTTAAAATATTTTTCTAAGATATTAAACTTTTTTTCAAAACGATTAAATATGACTAGCTTTTCTCAAAATCTTTTTATAAGCAATTGATTAATTTATTTTATATATGAAAATTAAACTATTTTTCTTAATCAAATTTCAAAACAATTGAATTCTTGGATCTCGCCTTCCTTTAATTTCCAAGGGACTACTCTCGAGGCGTACGCCTTGAGTTGCGGTCGTTTCGTTGTTCATTTTTAAAATGTTCAATTCTTTTCAAAACCTTTAAACACTTTTCAAAAAATAAATTTCTCGATTTAGTCAAGCCATTAACCTTTGATCACCATACACAACATTTTAAAGCTTAATCCTGAGCTTCCTTACAGTGACACCTATTTGATCAATTACTTCTAGTTGGTCACTTATAAGACTAGCCCACTTTGCTAGTGCACACATTTAAAACTCGAATTCAAACCTTGACTCCTTTTGAGCCATATTTCAAAACATCAAAGAGGAGGAGCTTGGAACTAAAGCTTGCACGCAATTTCAAGGGTCAACGGAACCACTCTGTTCGGTAACTTTCCTTACTTTCAATCTTATATTTCTAAGTACCTAGCGCGCCTAATCCGAACACGCTAACTTATTCAAATCATTTTTCTAATCAAATTGCGAAAGAATTGATTTCTTGGAGTCTTGCACTCCTTGAATTCATGAGTGACAACTATTGAGGCGTACGCCTTGATTAGCGTGTCATTCGAACTTTCGTTCCTAAAATACTTCCCGTAATTATTTGGACAAGTACTTTCATTGTCCAACAAACATATTTCATAATTAATGGAATGAAAAAGGTATCATTGAGATCTAGCATTCCAACGATATCCCTACTATTTAGTTACGAGACCGACGCCTCGCTTATCGAATAGTCGTCATTCCTCCTAAATTTTCAACCCGTCTAACCTCGTTCGTCACCTTCGTGCGATCGAGTCTAAACCCTAGTATGTTTCTAAATCGTATGTTAAATTCAAACTATTTCTTAACTAAATTACGGAAGTATCGAGTTCTTGGAGTCGCGCATTCCTTGAATTCGAGAGTGACAACTATTGAGGCGTACGCCTCGCATAGTATGACATTCACCCTTTCGTTCTTAAAACACTTCCCCTAATTACTTGGACAAGTACATTCACTGTCCAACAAACATATTTCATAATTAATGGAATAAAAAAGATGTCGTTGAGATCTAGCATTCCAACGATATCCCGACTAATTAGTTACGAGGTCGACGTCTCGCTTATCGAATAGTCGTCATTCCTTCTAAATATACATCTCGTCTAACCCCGTTTCTCACCCTCGTGTGATAAAATCAAAATCTCCCTCAATTCAAACCCTGATATGTGTCTAAATCGTCCATCAAACGCAAATTTCTAAATTGAATGAAAAAGGTATCGTTGGAATCTAGCATTCCAGTAATATCTTGACCAATTGATTGCGAGGTCGACGTCTCGTTTATCGAATAGTCGTCATTCTTCGTTTCGTTTATCGAATAGTCATTATTCTCCGTCAAATACCTAACCAAACTTCTCTTTTCTCGCCCTCGTGCGATTGAATCTTTTTAAACCTAATTCCTCGCCCTCGCGCGATCCCTACAACTCAAACAACTTTCCTAAAGAACATTGTTTAGTTCATTCTTCCGTGCATAACAAACGCGTGCTTCAGCCTCCCCTAGCGAGCAGACAAGCCAATGTTTAGCAGTTAGAATGCGACCTAAACTCTCGTTCGACTCAAACACACCTTTACCAAAGAACATTGTTTAGTCCCTTCTTCCGCGCATAACAAACTCGAGCTTCAGCCTCCCCTAGCGAGCAGACAAGCCAATGTTTAGCAGTTCGAATGCGACCTAAACACTCGTTCGTTTCCAAACCTTTTTTTTACCGTAGTTAGCCGAACTACGGCTGCTCTGATTTCTCATTTATCAATGAGAATACGTAGGCACAAGATTGCAATGATCTTGGCGAGCACATTCCCCTCTTTTTCCCGTAGTTCCACGAACTACGAATGCTCTGATTTTCCACTTCTTACAAGTGAAGATACGTAGGAACAAGGGCCCCAATCCTTGGCGAGCACCCTATCTAAAAACCACTCATTTCCCCCTTTAGGAGAAACCTTAGAAGAAAACAAACAAGCGTAGATAACTTTACTCTCGAATCGATCAAGAGGTTCCCGTTGAGTACAACGGACATGAGGAGTGCTAATACCTTCTCCTCATGTAATCTACTCCCGAACCTAGAATATTGGTTGCGATGACCATGTTCTTATCTCTTTAAAGGTTTTATCGATATTTTCCTATTCCTGCCTTGGAATAAATAAAGTTCGGTGGCGACTCTGTTTCGAACGTTTTTTCCGCGTCCATCGCGAGGATCGTATTTTTTGAGGTACGACACTTACTATTGGAGTAAGTTGATCCCCAATATATATATATATATATATGTGTGTGTGTGTGTGTGTGTGTGTGTGTGTGTGTGTGTGTGTGTGTGTGTGTGTGTTTATATGTGTGTGTGCGTGTGTGTATATACACACACACACAAATATATATATATATATATATATATATATATATATATATATATATATATATATATATATATATATATATATATATATATATATATATATATATATATATATATATATATATATATATATATATATATATATATATATATATATATATATATATATATATATATATATATATATATATATATATATATATATATTTGTATATGTGTGTGTGTGTGTGTAGAGACGCACATACACATACACACACACACACACAGATACACACACACACACACATATATATGTATATATATATATATATATATATATATATATATATATATATATATATATATATATATATATATATATATATATATATATATATATATATTTAGCATTCATTTTCATTTGTCTAAACAACACAATCAAAACCCTAATGAATAACCATAAACAACGAGAGTCATGAACACATGCCATTTTCAATATGAAGATGTTATGAATTTAGTGCTCTCATTACTTATTCAGATATCCAAATCATTTTCTTTTACTTCTTCTTCATTACTTATTGTTGTTGTTTTTGTTTTTATTTTTGACATTGAAATTGAGATTATGTTTTTTGTTATTCTTTGTGCAGTTCACATCTTGTTCTTTTGAGTTGAGTTTATTATATATGTTAGACGATGACTTGGATCTAGAAGGGGGGGTTGAATAGATCCCAATTAAAATTAGTCGGCGCTACCAATTAAAAATTAGTTTTACAAAATATTTGTTTTAAGTTTGCGGAAGCAGCTGTGGAAAAATTACGTCTAAGAACGAACTGTTACTAGAAGACTGGATATACGTCTAGCCTTATGGATATGATAATGAGAAAAGTTTGATTCAATATACTAGTCACACTATCAGTTGATTTTATCACTTATTAGTAGAGCTAGCACCAATGATCTACAATGCCCATAAAGTAGGCAAATGGAATAAGTAAACTTTGGTGTAGGCAATTTATCAAACACTTGGTGTGCAATACACTCCAAGTGTGGTTTGGCTTGAGTAAGATGATTTAAGTTCCTTGTGCAATGTATTGTTGCACTAGAGTTCAAAACAGTAATAAGTACTTACTCAAATCAACCCAACTTATGATATAATTGCTTATACTAAAATCACTTAAATTTTAAGCCAAAATTGAAAGTGCTGAAAAGTAAAGGAGACAAAGATTTGTTGAGGCAGTTCCCCCGCCGTCCTCGCTTCGAGGTACGTCTGCCCTCAATTCTAATAATAGAATTGAGATCAATATATTAGATATCACCTGTAATGTAGAAATGTTTATACAAGAATTGATAAGCAAAATGTACAATCAAGCCCTCTTGAAGTTGATGATGCTATCGCTTCTTGCTCCTTGATTCAAGTCGAATCAAGTTCTTCGATTGTTGTGAGTAGACCTCCGATTCCAGCCCCTTTGTTGAATCACCTTCCGTTCTTCACACCCTCGGCCCAACTGATCTTACGCACGAACAAATCAAACCCGGAACACTCTTGAACTCTTCACTGATTTCCGCTACTAGATTGATGAAGACTACCGCTTCTCAATCACCTTCACTCAGCTGAAGTAGGTAGAGATGAATCGTGCAGAAAAACCTGCCTTCAAAATCACCCCTAACCGAATTTTCGATCACGGTTTCGGACCTTATCACCTTGAACAAAATCACAATCACCCCAAGAAATGTTGTGTGTAATTGTTGTGTTGTGGGTTGTAAAAGATGAAGATTGATGAACTTTGATGGCACCTCTTTCACTTTTCTTGATTTGTGACAATTGACTCAAATTCACAATTGTTGTTGATAAAACTGAACAAAGTTACTATATATAGTAACCAACCAAACACCAAACTTAACAGCTTTTCAAACATAATGGGAAGTCTTCAAAAAATAGCACAAACGCGCGAAGCGTCGACCATAGCAGGTCTATGCGTCGACGTATGGACTGCAGATTTGGGCAGATTTAAAGAGACACCAGTGTGCGTCGACCATAGGTCGGCGTGTACTGACCCGTGAGTAAAGTAATAGCTTCATGCGTCGACTCATACCTTCAAGCGCTGACCCGTGAGAAAAGCGCAGATGCATGCGCTGACTCAATGGTCGACTCATGGCCTGAAAATCTGCAGAAAATTGTTATTTATTTGGTTTTTATGTATTTAGTCATAACCACATATCATACATATATATTGTATCAAGTAAAGCACTTTAAATGATATAGGAAGGATATGGTGGATGGAATATTTGCATTTGTCTTTGTAGAGGCAGAACCGATAATGTCGATTCACCCATGTTTGTAATTTGTCATCATCGAAACTCAAGATCGTATGTTGTGTGACGGTTTGCCCTCACATACTCCCCCTTTTTTATGATGACAACCTGTGCGAAACCAATAAGACTTAAATGCAATATTACACCTAAGGTAGCATAAGCTCCCCCTTTCTTTTTCAATCATGTACTGGTGTGGTCTTCTTGGCTTTAATCTCTTCTCCCCCTTTGACAACATCAAAAAGAGAAGGAGAACGATTAAAAGAAAAGTGTTCAAATCAACAAGCTGATTAACAGGTAATATCCAATTATAAACCAATATTCACACATAATATTGATCATTAAAAGCAATAATGCAATGAATGCTCAAAGGATAAATAACAGAAAGAAAATGCATTTAGAAAGCCCAAATAGTTCATGACAATGTAAACAAGTTAAAGACGAAACATCATAACAACAACAACAAAATAACATAAAGTGAACATAGAAATCTAATGCCCACGGCCACGCCCTCATCCCTTGTTATAGTAATGTGGATGACGGTAAGGATCTGCCAAGTCAGTGAATTCCACTGTGATGTTGTTCAGGTAATTCAAACTGTTGGTAATGTCCCTTTCCGAAGCATCATGGGACGTAACAAGAGCTTCAAACCGAGCGTCCATTTTGGTGGAGAAGTTGTTGAGACGTTCATTTTGTGTTTGTAGTTGGTTTTGAATTTGAGCGAATTGCTCATCTTGAGTGCGCATAAAGTTCTGTTGTTCAAGTTGCATGGACTGCATCATGTTTAGAATGTCAGACGTGTTGGATTGCGGAGGATATGGAGATGCTTCAGTCGACGCTTCAGTATATCCATGATACGAATCATAGTATTTCCCCAGAGTGGTCCAGCCAGTGTGCTGCCACTCCCCCCAGCCTTGATTGTTGTAGTCTTCGTCGTCCTCAGGTTGAGCTGTGTATGGAACCCAATCAGTATTTGTGTACCCAGGTGACTCAGTTGGATGATAATTATCATATGCCTCATGCGCGAGTTGTTCTTCTTCTTCGTCTTCTTCTACCTCTTCAGATGCTTCTTGTTCCTCTTCAGCACTGTCTTCCCTTTCCTCACTTTCTTCAGATGCTTCAAGCACTCTAGGTGTAGTTGCTATGCGAACAAAACCATACATTCTTCATTCTTGGCACCAATAGTATCCCATCATTGAAAGGGTCTTAGTGCCAAATTCCTTATCGGGGGAGATTGATGTGTATGGAAATGTTGGATAGACAACATTTGCATCGGTGAGAACTTCCTGAATGAATGACCCATATGCGAGAGCAGTTCCTCTAACGGAGTCCCGTAATGCGAACATGTGACTGGCGATATAGTGAGGCCAGTTAATTCTGATTTGATTTTTCAGAATGTAAATGAGATGAATCTCAGCCTGTTCAACTCTGGAAAGCCCACCTTTCTTTGTCTGCAGAATACACGCCACAATCCACTGAAGAATGCGCTCACCTGTTCGTAATTGCCCTGCAGTGACGGTTCTAGGAAAGGCATCACTATTCACAGCGTTTGCTGGATACGACCTTTTTAACATGGAATTTAAATATGATTTGAATTCATAACCAGCCACAGTTTGAGAATCCGTTACCTCAGGAAGAGGATTTTCACCAGCCACTACTTGCAGATTGAAATATTTGCTCCACACAGGGGAGTTTAGATTTACCTTAGTGTTGCCTACCTGAGAATGAAAGAACTGACCGCCAAACCTGCCATGGATGCCAGTGTAGAATACTCGAACCAAATCTTCATTATATTTAGTGTTGCATTCCAAGAAGTTGGTAATGCCTTGAAACTGTAGAAGGGATAAAACTTCGGTGAGATGAATGTGTTCTGCAGTGAGTGTGTAGAATGCATGCTGCTTAACTACCCCCCGTTTTCCGATGTCTGTGTTAAATTTCTCAGCAAGAATTGGAGGAACTAGGGATGCAGCAGTGACCGGTATGGAAGCTGACGATGAAGGTGCTTGTGATCGCTTGCCGGTGATTCTGTGGGAAGAGGAAGCCATTAATGGTGGTTGGAGAGGATTTGGATTTGTAGAGAGAAGGAGTGTGATTGCAGATAAGGTTATGATTGTGATTGTAGAGAAGGATGATTGCTCCTTTTATAGATGAAACTCTTAGGGTTTTCTTTTTGAGAATAGGGAAGGTCAAGAGACAATATGCATAGTAGGTTCAAGTCACTAAGAAATATAGTAAATGTGCTGAGCATGCTGATAAAGATCATTTAATGCGCAGGAAGTTGAAATGATTTGTAGACAATTTGGGTTTTCACGCGATGCGTCGACCATACATATACATGCGTCGATGCATACTTGGTAACTTTTGGCAGATTCAAAAAACCCAGAAGCATGCGTCGACCAGTCCCCTGTTATGGTCGACTCATACAGGCAAAAAATGCAGATTTTCATGTTTATGCATAGATGAGCATACATTTGATGCATAAATAGAATGCCACACCATAAAAGTATCCAAACAGATATAATACATGCGAAATGTCATATATATATATATATATATATATATATATATATATATATATATATATATATATATATATATATATATATATATATATATATACAGTATTTGTCAGACAATACCACTTTTTGAGAATGAAATTTGTAGAGAGAGAGAGAGAGAAACGATATCACCTCTATACCAAGTTTGGTTGAGGCATTTGACAATTGTGCTTGCAATAATTTCAACTGGTTAGTTGTTCAACATCATAATTGTAACGAAAATAAGATGAATAAAACAATTACGACACCCGATCCGAAATATCGAGAATGCCTAGTTCTCTACGGATATGAAAGAAAGGTTCAGCCGCTAGCGACTTTGTGAAAATATCCGCTAGTTGATCTTTAGTGTTCACATGTTCAAAAATAACATCACCTTTCTCTACATGATCCCTAATGAAATTCTGCTTGCACACAGACTGATGTTATAACTGATGTTATGACATCAACAATAACATAGGCCACTTAACAGTTAACTAGCAGTAATTGAAAAAAGTAAATAACACACAACAATTGATTACCCAGTTCAGTGTCAACCACACTTACATCTGGGGGCTACCAAGCTAGAGAGGAAATTCACTATTAGCAATATCAATTCAGAGTTAAACCTACAGTTTACACTCCTCACTTAATCACTATCCAATGACACTTCAGCCTAGAGACTCTCTAGTACCTGAGTATACCCACTCACTCCCCCACTATCACACACCTATGGTATCAGTTACAATTATAAAAATAGTTTTAAAGAGACACTCCAAAACGCACACATTGATCTTGCTTCACAGCTTTGATCAAGAACACATCACTCTTGCTTCACAGCTTTGAGTGTTACACCAACCTAGAAACTACCTAATCAAGACAATTATGCAGAAGCTAATTGCATGAATTACAAGTGTTCCTAAGACACAATCGTGAAGAACAACCTCTTCACTTCTAAACCACTATGGCGATTTCTCTGTTTCTCTATCTGGAACAGCTGCCTTCTAGGATTGCTTCTCCTGTTATTTATAGCAGCAGATCAGTCCTTGGGCCTGGGCGCATGCATTAGGTTTTATCCATCATAAAATCTCTCTTTAGTATTCTGCATGTTTGCCACTTTAATCAGGTACATATTAGTTCCCCTAGGGCATCTAAAATGTCTCCTGCATTCCAGCTTAAGCTTCTGAGTTGTTTCCTGAGTTCTAGCTACCAGAATAACAAACTTCTGATTGATGTCATACGACCTATATCTTAACATTGAGTATGACATCCAGCTTAACTTATAGTTAGCTTAGTTAACTTACCCTGCACAATCCATATTATGAATGTAACACCATTAGACATGACATTCATACATGCACTAATATTTTGCCACAAAATGCAGCCAATCAAGAGCACTTACAACCTCCCCCTTTGGCAAATTTTTGGCTAAAACACTCTGTACTTACATCAGAGATTTCCTACATAGCAGAAGACTTAATCATTGGTCCTATCATGCAGGTAAGTCACTTGCTGCTCAAGCTCTCAGAATCCTCACAGTTGGCTTTCAGCCCTGTTAACACTTACCTTGTTAACCGTATGATAGTTCTTACTTCAGATGTCACTCCCCCTCAATGATGCACTTATCAGTTGGGCAATATCCTGTATATACAACAGTTACATAACTTGAGTACCTTGCTTGGTTACTCCCCCTCAACTGATGCTCTTATCAGCTGAGTTCACAGCCTGTAGTTACATAGCAACATCCAGCCTGTTTTGGGTGTTATGACATCTAGGAAAACATTCCGAAGTCACACAAATTACTAAGCCTAACACTCTGACCTGTTAGCTTAGACTTCAGCAGTCTCACTTACTTGTGGACTAACTAGTGCTCCTCCCCCTGCAGGGATGTACCACCCTCATAGTCTGCTCACCACACAATCTGCTTGCACTTTGCAGATACACACACTAACATACATTCCTAATTAGTTCTAGCCAATAATTAGAAATGCTAGCATACATTCACAATAGGTTTATTATTCCACACCACAACCAAATCAGTACCTGCAACATTTCTAGCAGTTCTAACATATTAGCATACATTACAACATCAACTGCCATCATCTGCAACACCTGCCTTCAAGATGAGCTAACGTCCTCAAGCATTCAAATCCACCTGTTCTTCCACCTGCTTATTATAATCACATATGCACTCAACACTCTTTCTCTCCTCCTTTTAGCCACAAATTAAAATCCAACTAACCATAGTATAGATTTAAGGACAACACATTTTAGCATGCATTACATAATGGTCACAACTCACACACACTGCATCCTTAGCTCAACAGTTCAGCACCCTGAGCCATACACACTATTCTTCCTCCTCTTCAGCAAAGCTTGCTCTGTCTTCTGGTGTACCTAATTCCTCAGACCCATCTTTACTTGTTGCCTCACTTGCACCAATGGTTTCTTCAGAGTTCTCTGAAGCTTCTTCTGCTTCCTGAACTTCATCATCTGAGTCATCACTATTCTTGGTTTCATCAGCACATTCTAACCCCTCTTCTAGCTCCAGAGTTCTGATTAATTTTTCCAGTTTTAACTTCCTTGTCTCCAACTCCTTGCAGGTGTCTTTGAGCATTTCTATTACCTCAGTTTTGCTAGCTGTTAAGGTCGTTTTGCAAGTCTTAGCTAAAGGTACAACAATGTCAGGAACATGAGTTCCTTTAAACAGCTTATAGTTGAAGGACACAGAAGTTTCTCTCTTGCAGGCTATGTCATTTTCCTTGACAATGTTGGGATGTTGATCACAGATTATCCCACAGATGAGTGAAGGAAAGGCAATAGGTCCCTTGACACTATAACTCCCAGCATGTTTCATTATTTGCTCATGTATGTATGTCCCATAATTGAGGTGAGCCTTAGTTCCCACTGCATATATGAACCTTCCAAGGATGGTGGCCACTGTGGTCTTATGATTTGTGGGCACCCAGTTTGCAGCCCCAATTTTGTGAAGCATAGCATATTTGACACTTAGCTTGCTTGCTACAAGCTTCCCTTTGGATGGCTATTGTCTGACTTGTTTGGCAGTGATCTCTTTACACACTTGATGATCTGAGGCTTGTATTTCCGTCAGCCCTTCATGAGGTCGCCCCAGGTACTTGTTAATGAGTGCTGCAGTAAACTTGACACACTTTCCTCTAACATATACTTTCCCATACTCACTTGATTTCTTATCAGCACTTTCTCCTGCCAGATTGACTATGAACTCTTTCACCAACATTTCATAACATTGGGAGAGCTGAGTCACTGTTTTCATCAAGCCAACATTCCTTATCAGGGCCATGATTTCTTTGTTCTCAAGAGCATTTTGAGCAAGCTCCCTTTCTATGGCCAATCTCTTGTGATACACGTATTTCCATCTGTTGACACTAGATGGATAGTGAAAGGAAATGTTATCAGTAGGTACCTCAGAAATGTTTGCAGCCAGTTTGCTTGTAGTAGGCTTTTGCTTGGTTTGAATGTCAGTGGCATCAATAGCTACATTAGAATCCATTTCTGATTCTGAACTGGACTCAGCTTTCTGCTTCTTGGTGACAACTTTGCTCCAGCCCTTAGGAGGACCAACCTTAGACCTCTTTGTACCAGTCTTCTTTGCAGAGGCTTCTTGTTCAGCAATCTTCTTATCCTTCTTTTGCTTGGGGGAACTTTGATCTGCTGCCCTTTTTCTTTTCTTGTCATTAGCCTTTCGGCTATTCCTGGATTAAGATTCACAATGAGATCATTGTCTGAGTAGTCTTCTAGGTCAACTACTTCAGTTCTTTTGGCTCCATGTGTGCATTCATCTGTGTGTTTAACCTTTTCACCATTGTTCTTTTCTTCTGGTGCATGGTCTTTTGATGTTGTGACATTCAGTAAGATGTTGGCTTGATCATGTGGTTTAGGCTCAGACCCCTTTATGCTAGATGTCGTGGGTATATTGAGAGCACTAGCCACCATTTCTGTGAGTTTCAGGTGGGTTCGCCTAGCTTCTTCTGTATCTAGGGTATTCGACTCAGTAGTAGAGGAAGCTTGACCAGAGCCTAGGTTTCTGGGTTTTCTTGCATGCAGCTTTCTAGATTTCTTTACCAACAATCCTTCTGGTGTCATCATGCGCAGGGGCACTATCTCTAGAACCTCATTAGGGTTAGTTTCAGCATTGCTAATGGTGATTTTAGGGTTTGTATGTTGTGACATAGTTGATAATTTTGATCGAGAGATGATGATTTTTCTTTGCTTGGGTAAGTGGTTATGGAAGCTGAAAAGATTATACTGGCACCAAGAGGGGAGGAGGTGTATATTATACGTGATGGTGGGGTACATTTGCTCAATAGGAGGGAACTTGCCTTTTTGATTTATTATTGAAAGTATTAATTTCAAGGCATAATTCCCAATTACTGTTAATTGCTATAACTCCTTATTATAGGAACTCAATTTCCATTGATCATTCTTAACTTGAGATTCCTTGATAATTTTTGAGCCCCTGTCAGCAATATTTAGTACATAGTCCCCGTAGTTTCCACACGTTATTGTCCATTCACACACTCCACTGAGCATTTCCCTCTTGAAATCAGTAGACCTCTCTTGGATGGATCCTTTTATGTCACAGAACAGGGTCATAACATCAGGAGTGACATTGCTTCTTTTCTGCAGGGTAGCTTCCATGGACTCCATCAGGTTCCAATATAGCCTATCTAGCTTTACCTGATGACCAATCTTTGGGTATCCCTTCTTGTCTAGCCTTCCCACCTGACTTTTCTTACAACCTGTTCTTCTTTCTGAGGCATACTTTGAGGATCCGTTTGCTGATGATTTGGACCTGGTTCTTTTCTCTAGCCCTAGGTGATCCTTCTGTTCCTTATTAACCAATCCATTTATGTTACTTATGGGCTCCCATAGGTAACAGTTATTCTTGGATCTAGATCCCCTCATTTCTTCCTTACCCTCTTCATTTATCACCACACACTTGTCTTTGGAAAAATGGACTTTTAAACCTTGATCACATAGCTGACTTATGCTTATTAGGTTAACAGTTAATCCTTTAACAAACAGAACATCCTTCAATTCTGGAGCTTTAGGACTGTCAAGTTGTCCAGCACCTGTGATTTCTCCTTTAGCTCCACCACCAAAGGTTACATGACTAGATGAATAAGGTTTGATTTTGATCAACATATCCTCAATTCCAGTCATATGCCTGGAGCAGCCACTGTCAAAGTACCAATCCTCTTTGGTTGGCATTCTCAGGGAAATGTTAGTTGTTAGAGCTACAGTCTTGACAGCCCATTGCGTTTGCTTCTTAGTCACTTCCTTCTTCTTGGGTTTGGCTTGATGCTGCCTCCAGCTCTGGTTGGCATGATGTTGCCTTTGTCCATGATGCTGACTTTTTCCATGCTTACCCTGGTTAGCACTTCTTTGGCTAGGAAATCCATGCAGCCAAAAACATACAACTCTAATGTGGCCAAGTTTACCACAATGGTAACACCTATGCTCTTGGAACTGTCTTTTGACTTGGTTCTAGTTTCTGTGAGGTGGATGTTGTGACATTGGTCGTGACATCCTCTTTAGCTTCTGAATCTCAGGTTGAAGTTTCTTGAGTTTCATCACATAGTTTTGTCTCTCAATAAACCCCAGTCCAGACCTATCTCCTGAGTTCTGACCACTTTGCAGAATCTCTTCTAAAGTGTCAGTTCCAGGATTAAGCATCCTTATAGTTTTGGACACTTGGTCCAAGCTAGTCTTTAGCACTCTGACCTCACCTTCAAGTGACTCTATAGTGACTAGATGCTCCTCCTTTTCAGATTCTAGCTCCTTGATGAGTTTCTTATGATATTCTCCCTGCTGGTACAGATTAGAGCTTTTAATGTGAAGCTTCTGATATGAGGCAGCAAGCTCCTCAAATGTCATGTCTTCTTTACTTGAGTCCCCATCAGTGATGCACACACTGTTGAGAGTAGTGACATGTTTGGCAGCCTCAACATCTGACTCACTTTCCGAGTCTTCATCAGACCAATAGACAGGTAGACTCTTTCCCTTTTTCTTAAGATATGTGGGACATTCTCTTCTAACATAACCATATCCCTCACACTCATGACATTGTACACCTTTGCTTTGGCCAGTGGTGTCTTCAGCTTTATCTTTTCCACTGTTAGAGGTTCTGGTCTTGACATAGGGCTTTGATTTCTGATCTATCTTTTTGATCAGCTTACTAAATTGTCTTCCAAGAAATGTTATTGCTTCTGTCAAGTTTTCTTCTTTTTCCCCATCTTCTCCTTCTGTCTCTTCTGCAGTGCTTGAAACAAGAGCAATGCTTTTGTTCTTTTTCTCCACTGCCTGGTCACTTAATCCTATCTTAAAGGTTTGGAGAGAGCGAATGAGTTCCTCCACCTTCATGTGACATATATCTTGGGCTTCTTCAATGGCAGTGACCTTCATTGCAAACCTCTTAGGTAGGGACCTGAGAATTTTTCTCACCAGTTTTTCTTCAGGCATTTTCTCACCAAGGGCCTCTAAGCTGTTTGCAAGTTCCAACACATTCATGTAAAATTCATGAATGGTCTCATCCCCTTTCATTTTCAAACCTTCAAATTTTGTGGTTAACATTTGAAGTCTAGACATCTTTACTTTTGAGGTTCCCTCATGTGTAGTGTTGAGGGTGTCCCAAACCTCTTTAGCTAGTTCACAATGGTGTACCAGCCTGAAGATGTTCTTATCTATGCAATTGAATAGGGCATTCAATGCTTTAGAATTTCCAAGAGCTAGAGCCTCTTGATCCTTAGTCCAGTCTTCTTCAGGGATCAACACTGAAGCTCCATCTTTATCAGTTTTAACTGGATGTTCCCATCCAGAATTCACAGCTCTCCATGCCTTGTAGTCTATAGACATCAAGAATGCAATAATCCTTGATTTCCAATAGTCATAGTTAGACCCATCCAGAATTGGTGGTCTATTTGTGAACCATATGTCTTTGTCCATAGTAGCAGAGTTTATCTTCCTTAGATCTCACCCAGATTCAAACAGGCAGGGTGCCTGCTCTGATGCCAATTGAAATTCTGCTTGCGCACAGACTGATGTTATAACTGATGTTATGACATCAACAATAACATAGGCCACTTAACAGTTAACTAGCAGTAATTGAAAACAATAAATAACACACAATAATTGATTACCCAGTTCAGTGTCAACCACACTTACATCTGGGGGCTACCAAGCCAGGGAGGAAATTCACTATTAGCAGTATCAATTCAGAGTTAAACCTCTAGTTTACACTCCTCACTTAATCACTACCCAATGACACTTTAGCCTAGAAACTCTCTAGTACCTGAGTATACCCACTCACTCCCCTACTATCACACACCTGTGATATCAGTTACAATTACAAAAATAGTTTTGAAGAGACACTCCAAAACGCGCACCTTGATCTTGCTTCACAGCTTTGATCAAGAACACATCACTCTTGCTTCACAGCTTTGAGTGTTACACCAACCTAGAAACTACCTAATCAAGACAATTATGCAGAAGCTAATTGCGTGAATTACAAGTGTTCCTAAGACACAATCGTGAAGAACAACCTCTTCACTTCTAAACCACTACGGCGATTTCTCTGTTTCTCTATCTGGAACAGTTGCCTTCTAGGATTGCTTCTCCTGTCATTTATAGCAGCAGATCAGTCCTTGGGCCTGGGCACATGCAATAGGTTTTATCCATCAAAAACCTCTCTTTAGTATTCTGCACGTTTGCCACTTTAATCAGGTACATATTAGTTCCCCTATGGCGTCTAAAATGTCTCCTGCATTCCAGCTTGAGCTTCTGAGTTGTTTCCTGAGTTCTAGCTACCAGAATAACAAACTTCCGATTGATGTCATACGACCTATGTCTTAACATTGAGTATGACATCCAACTTAACTTATAGTTAGCTTAGTTAACTTACCCTTCACAATCCATATTATGGATGTAACACCATCAGACATGACATTCATACATGCACTAATATTTTGCCACAAAATGCAGCCAATCAAGAGCACTTACACCTGAGAAAGTGATGGTGAATCTCGATATGTTTGGTGCGAGAATGTAACACAGGATTTTTGGTGAGATTAATCGCACTAGTGTTATCACAAAAGATGGGGATAAGTTCAAGTTTGAGGTTATAATCTAATAGTTGTTGCTTAAGCCATAGGACTTGAGCGCAACAACTACCGACGGTAACGTATTCCGCTTCGGCGGTTGATAAAGCAACTGATGCTTGTTTCTTCCTATGCCAACTAACCAAGGAGTTTGAAAACAAGTGACATGTACCACTAGTGCTTTTCCTATCCGATTTGCAACCGACAAAATCGAAATCAGAGAATCCTACAAACGAGCAATCATTACCTTTGGAATACCATAGTCCATACTTCGGAGTACCAGATAGGTATCGAAGTATTCGTTTGACAGCTTTTAGATGGGATTCCTTGGGACATGATTGGTATCTTGCGCACATACACACGCTAAACATAATGCCGGGTCTAGAATCAGTAAGATAAAGAAGTGAGCCAATCATACCTCTATACCTTTTTACCTCTACATCTTTACCTTTTTCATCTTTATTCAAGTTTGTGCATGTATGCATAGGTGTGTCTATGGCTTTGGAGTTTGCCATGTCAAATCTCTTGAGAAGTTCCAAACAATACTTAGTTTGACTCACGAAAGTTCCTTCCTCAAGTTGTTTAATTTGAAATCCGAGAAAGTATGTGAGCTCCCCCATCATACTCATCTCAAACTCGCCCTGCATAAGGTCAGAAAACTCCCTCACAAGATTCATGTTAGTTGACCCAAAAATGATATCATCCATATAAATTTGTACCAATATCAATTGTTTTCCTTTACGCTTAATGAAGAGAGTGGTGTCCACTTTGCCTCTCGAATACCCTTGATCAAGCAAGAATTTGCTCAGACGCTCATACTAAGCTCTAGGGGCTTGTTTGAGACCATGCAAGGCTCTTTTTAGTTTGTAAACATGATCAGGATATTCGTGCGACTCAAAACCCGGAGGTTGAGCAACATACACTTCTTCATTAATGAAACCATTAAGGAATGCACTCTTAACATCCATTTGGAATAGCTTAAAGTCTTTCGCATACACGAAGGCAAGCAAAAGGCGTATAGCCTCGAGTCGGGCAACCGACGCATAAGTTTTCTCATAGTCGATACCTTTCTCTTGGTTATACTCTTGCGCGACTAAACGCTCCTTGTTACGTGTTATTACTCCGTTTTCGTCCAACTTATTCCTAAACACCCATCGGATGCCGATTACTCGATGTCCTCGCGGAGGAGGGACAAGATCCCATACCTCATTTCTCGTCAACTGATTAAGTTCATCTTGCATTGACAAAAACCAGTTTTCATCGAGTAAGGCTTCTTTAGGGTTTTTAGGTTCCATTTGTGAAACGAACACGAAGTGATAACAAAAATTACTTATCTGAGATCGTGTGGTAACACCCTTTGATATGTCTCCGAGAATGTTGTCAACTGGATGGTCTTTGGAAGACTTTCAAGCTTGAGGGAGATCATCTTTTGGAGGCGGATGAACTTCCTCGGTTTCTTCATGATGGACATCTTTTTCCTTCTCAATTTTAGCTTGGTCAGGCTGATCAATTCCTGGCTCGACATCTTTGAGTATGTCTTCTGTAGATGTACCTGCACCATGAAACACACTACCTTTTCCGACATTTCTCGGATAAGATTCATCAAATGTTACATGTACTGATTCTTCGACAGTAAGTAATCTTTTATTGTAGATTCTATAGGCTTTACTCGACTGAGAGTATCCAAGGAAAATACCTTCGTCAGCCTTAGAGTCAAATTTACCCAAATTTTCCTTTCCATTATTTAAGACAACATTTGCAACTGAAAACATGTAGGTGAGACACGTTTGGCTTGCGTCCTTTTAAAAGCTCATAAGGTGTTTTGTTTAGAATGGGGCGGATGAACACCCTATTCAAAACATAACAAGCCGTACTTATGGCGTCGACCCAAAAATATTTCGGTAGTCCACTTTCATTGATCATTGTCCTTCCCAACTCTTCTAAAATGCAATTTTTGCGCTCCACCACCCCATTTTGTTGAGGAGTCCGTGGAGCAGAGAAGTTATGATTAATACCGTAGTTACCGCAATATTCTTCAAGTAAATGGTTTTCAAATTCACCTCCATGGTTGCTTCTAATTGACACAATGTTTGTGCTTAATTTATTTTGGGAAAGTTTGGCAAATTTTTCAAAGGCGGCGAATGTATCGCTCTTGCTAGCCAAAAAGATAGTCCAACAAAATCTAGAGAAGTCATCCACTATTACAAACCCATAATAATTTCCACCTAGGCTTTTAATTCTAGATGACCCAAATAGGTCCATATGGAGAAGCTCGAGAGGTCTCGTAGTTGAGACAATATTTTTGGATTTAAAAGAGATCCTCGTTTGCTTTCCCATTTGGCAAGTATCACAAAGGTGATCCTTGGTAAACTTTATTTTGGGGAGACCTAAGACTAGATATTTTGAAAATAATTTATTTAGCAAGTCAAAGTTAACATGTGTTAAATGTAACACCCCCTTTTATACCCCAAATAAGTGCATATAAAATAATTAAGCACATACAAATTATCAGAGTAAAAAGGTTTTATAATAAGGTATAAAAGAAGAATGCCACAATTTCACCAACAAACTCTTTAACATTTTTGCTCCATAAAATATGTAACATTTTCAATTTAAGTGGAAGATAAAATCATTTGATCGTTTTCAAAATATTAATCCACGTACACATAAGCTATCCAAATTAATATATCATATTCAGTTAGATTTACAAAACCACATAAGCTGACACATCGCAATGTATCACAAAAGAATGACTATACTAGTCTAACTACCCGGTGTTACATATTAGAGCAGCAGACTCAAAAGAATAAAGACTAATCTTCACAAAAGGGACTCCAACATCCTAATCTGCAATGCCTCATAGAGCATTATAAAACAGCAGAAGGGTGAGAAATATAACCATAATAATCAAAGCATGAGATTATATATATATAGGTAATCATGTAACGCATATTCACATTTCTCACCACACTTCATTCTCTTAGTCATATATATTTACCACACATATATATAGACAAACATGGATATTCACAAAGCATTCCCACATTATGTATACACTTACAATTTCCACAATCTCATCATTCACACATAAGCATCACTTCATGCATATGTCATATATCAATGTGACTCAACAACTCAATGCAACTCATGCAATGCGGTACCGACTCTCGTTATCTTTTTTCGGTTTTTACATTAAACCGGGTCCACACTTCTAGACCGATAACCCGTTATCTTTTTTCGGTTTTTACATTAAACCGGGTCCACACTTCTAGACCGATAACCACAAAGGCCCGTCCTCTAAGCCTTCAAACCCACACTTCTAGGTTTGGGACAAGCCACTAGTTTCCACGAAACTAACAGACATTGCCTCTTGACTAAATGATGCATGTACAATCAACCACAACAAATGCACTTAAGACCGACATCTTAATCTCATGCATTCGAATAATTCACCCCTTCGAGAATTTCATCATGATTGCATATACAACATATATCAAACATTTATCAATGTATTCATTTCACACATCATCATATTCAACAACAATGCACACATATCACATATGTTCCCATGCATTCACACCATAATCGCATGCATATATGCACTCACAATTCATTAGACGATACACATACATTTCTCATTGTATTCCCATGTATCTCTAATCATCACAACAATCAAGGTATTCTCATTACAATACCAATCATACAATTATAAGTTATGCACACATATTCAAAATGTTCTCATGCATACTCATTACATAATTGTATACACATCGAGCATTCGCAAATTCATTAAATAATACACACATAATCACTTATTATGTTCACATGTATTTTAACCGATTACAATTAATCCTTCATATCACAACTCTAGGATTCACGCCCGAAGGCTACCCACAGCACATGTTATCACAATAGATCATATCTATATTCATATCATAAGGTATCCATCTATGTGAAACAACCAAACCATCTCCACATGATCAACACAGCAAAAGAAAAATGCTGTCAAACTCGCCCACATTCGCCTGGCGAACCCTCGCAGCGAACCTTCACCTGGCCTTCGCCTGGCGAACCCTCTCAGCGAACACTCGCTAGGCTTCGCCTGGCGAGACTTCCCAGCGAGCCCAAGTCAGTAGCTACTGATTTCATTCGCCACCATTCGCCAGCACCTTCGCTGGGCGAACCTTCGCTACCCAACTTCGCCTGGCGAACCCACCAGCGAAGTCCACTGGGATTTAAATATAATTATTCGCCAACATTCGCTAGGCTTCGCCTTCGCTCGCCTGGCGAGAGCCAGCGAACCTGCGCAGAACAGAACCCTATTCTGTTCCACCTCCACAATCCACCATCATCCAACTTCTCACACAACAAAATCAGTACAAACAACATCAACACATGTTACCCGACTATTCTACGGCATTATTGCTTAGTTTCAACCGATTAAATCATCAATCTACCGATTATCCAACATTTTGCCCTAAATGGAAAGTGATGAAAACTCTACCAAAACCCCAACCCAACATACACAACATCATACAATGATCACATAGAAACATTTCTCACCCTTACCTCGATTAATCGGAGCTTTGATGTTGGTTCTTGGTGATTTCCACTTTTCCTCTTCTTCTCTTCTCTTTCCCTCCTTTCTTCTTCTTTCCTCTTTCTTTCCAAATGTTTTCTAACTTTCTTTTCTTTTCTTTCTCTCTTATATATTTCCTTCATTTTCCTTCCTCTCCAATTCCTTCTCAATTCTCTATTAATTCCAATTAATAAAATTAATTTCCCACATTAGTAAAAATCCCACTAAATCAATTAATTACTACAATTAATTATTTAATGAAATTTGGGCTGTTACATTAAACGCCTATGCCATAACCATGAGTCTTCACTCATTGTCATGAGACATTTGTCACTTGTTAACGATACCTCATTCAAGTCTAGCATATAGACGTTGTTCACTCTTAGGCCATTAAACATATTCTTCTTGTCATTATTATGCACAATTTTGCAACACTCTTTTGAAAACGATACATTGTATCCTTTGTCGCATAATTGGCTAATGCTAAGTAGATTATGTTTGAGACCCTCAACAAGCAACACATCAGAAATAGTAGTGGAAGAAGGGTTACCTACACTACCTTTACCAAGTATTGCTCCACGATTGTTATCACCATAGGTTACATACTCTTTCTTCTTTGCCACGAATTTTATGAATATGGATATGTCTCTGGACATGTGTCTTGAACATCCACTGTCGAGAACCCATCTTCTCTCGGTGGTCTCGACACATTGTACCTATGAAAGAATAATCAACAAGAGGAGGTACCCAATGGCATATTGGGTCCTAATTTGTTAGTGACAAAGTGGTTGCATTTGGGCAACCATTGATAGATGCCTTTAGGAACCAAAAATCTCCTAAATCGGCATTTAGCAATGGAATGACCTTTATTGCAACAATATAAGCATGAAAAGTCAACTTTAGATTTGCCTTTTCTCTCTTGATCCCTCATTACATATGTATATTTTTGATATGGATTCACCATACTTTTTCTAAAATCAGCTTTATCGATAACAAATGTAATTTTGGGCTCAAGAGCCTTGTTAAGTTTGGCCTTTAGGTTTCTAACTTCACCTTGCCAAATATAACAAGTATCGCATCCAAAGTGGAGGAATTTGCTATGGTCCTCACAATCCGATTTATTACTTTCCACCATGAAAGCTTTAAGTTCCTCAAGTTTCCTTTCGGACTCTTTAATTTTGTGCTCTAGGTAAGTAAAAATTCTTTTATTAGAGGCAAGTCTCTTAAAGGATTCTTTTGCTTCATCATGTAAAGTATTAAATGCGGCTTGTAATTCGAAATGTGACATTTTTGAGGAGTTTTCATATTTAGAGTGACGTACCTGTTTTTTCTTCTTTATCACCTGAGCTTTCATCATCAGAGGAGGAGTCGCTATTGCTTTCCCAAGCTATATATGCTCTTCTCAGCTTGGATGACTTCTTATGTGATTTAATATATTCCTTTTCTTTGCCCTTTTTGTTTAAAGGACAGTCCGATTTGTAATAACCGGGCTTTCTGCATTTGTAGCACGATCCTCTGGTTTTACTTCCTTTGGTGTCATTATTTCGAGAGTTCCTTGATTGCTTTCTGAAGTTGACAAGGTTCTTTTCTGAGTGTTGAATGTCGTTCTTTCTCACATACCGATTGTAGCGCTTTATGAACAGCCCCATATCCTCACTCTTGTAATCTTCTTCATCGTCACTTGATGAATAATCACTGTGCTCTTTAGATTGAGACTTCGAGGAAGAAGTCTTGAGAGCGATGGATTTCTTCTCAACAGTCTTTGTTTTGTCCTTCTTTTCTTTCTTTTCATGTTGGCCGAGGCTTATGAGCACTTGTTTGTGCTCTTGTAGCTTTTCGAATAATGTTGTTAAGTCCAAAGTTGTGAGGTCATTTGCTTCTTTGATGGCGGTCACTTTCGGCTGTCATTCCCTGTTAAGACATCTCAGAATTTTGTTAGTAGCAACATCATTAGCCACTAGCCTACCAAGTGAATGCAATCTATTAATAAGATGAGTAAATCTCTTTTGCATGTCCGCAATGGTTTCCCCTTGCTCCATGTAAAAGAGATCAAACTCTTGTGTTATTATGTTGATTCTAGCAAGCTTCACATCATTTGTCCCCTCATGGGCGACTTGAAGTGAATCCCACATAGCCTTTGCCGTAAGACAATGGGAAACCCGATAATATTCATCAACTCCTAACGAGGAGATCAAAATATTCGTGGCTTTCCAATCATAGTTGTATTTGTTCTCATCATCATCCGTCCACTGTGCTTCGGGATTAGGCACAATCTCATTATTTTCATTGGGTATGGTTATTTCCATTGGACCATTGATAATAACATTCCATACTTTTCTATCTATGGAATTTATGTGCACCCGCATACAGTCCTTCCAATAACTATAATTTTCTCCATTAAAAACGGGAGCTCTATTATAGGCCCCTTTAGGTTCGTTCGCCATTTTCTATCAAAATTATACTCGAAGCACGGAGTGAACCGGTGCTCCTGATACAACTTGTTAGACGATGGCTTGGATCTAGAAGGGGGGGGGTTGAATAGATCCCAATTAAAATCAATCGGCGCTACCAATTAAAAATTGGTTTTACAAAATATTTGTTTTTAAGTTTGTGGAAGCAGCCGTGGAAAAATTACGTCTAAGAACGAACGGTTACTAGAAGATCGGATATGCGTCTAGCCTTATGGATATGATAATGAGCAAAGTTTGATTCAACACACTAGTCACACTATCAGTTGATTTTATCACTTATTAGTGAGCTAGCACCAATGATCTACAATGCCCACAAAGTAGGCAAATGGACTAAGTAAACTTTGGTGTAGGCAATTTATCAAACACTTGGTGTGCAATACACTCCAAGTGTGGTTTGGCTTGAGTAAGATGATTTAAGTTCCTTGTGCAATGTATTGTTGCACTAGAGTTCAAAACAGTAATAAGTACTTACTCAAATCAACCCAACTTATGATATAATTGCTTATACTAAAATCACTTAAATTTTAATCCAAAATTGAAAGTGTTGAAAAGTAAAGGAGACAAAGATTTGTTGAGGCAGTTCCCTCGCCGTCCTCGCTTCGGGGTACGTCTGCCCTCAATTCTGATAATAGAATTGAGATCAATATATTAGATATCACTTGTAATGTAGAAATGTTTATACAAGAATTGATAAGCAAAATGTACAGTCAAGCCCTCTTGAAGTTGATGATGCTATCGCTTCTTCCTCCTTGATTCGAGTCGAATCAAGTTCTCCGATTGTTGTGAGTAGACCTCCGATTCCAGCCCCTTTGTTGAATCACCTTCCGTTCTTCAAACCCTCGACCCGACTGATCTTACGCACGAACAAATCGAACCCGGAACACTCTTGAACTCTTCACTGATTTCCGTTACTAGATTGATGAAGACTACCGCTTCTCAATCACCTTCACTCAGCTGAAGTAGGTAGAGATGAACCGTGCAGAAAAACCTCCAAAATCTCCAAATCTTGGAAGGTAAAACCTTCTAGGTTTTATCCAAGAAAAACATGCCTTCAAAATCACCCCTAACCGGATTTCCAATCACGGTTTCAGACCTTATCACCTTGAACAAAATCACAATCACCCCAAGAATTGTTGTGTGTAATTGTTGTGTTGTGGGTTGTAAAAGATGAAGATTGATGAACTTTGATGGCACCTTTTTCACTTTTCTTGATTTGTGACAATTGACTCAAATTCACAATTGTTGTTGATAAAACTGAACAAAGTTACTATATATAGTAACCAACCAAACACCAAACTTAACAGCTTTTCAAACATAATGGGAAGTCTCCAAAAAATAGCACAAACGCGCGAAGTGTCGACCATAGCAGGTCTATGCGTCGATGCATGAACTGCAGATTTGGGCAGATTTGAAGAGACACCAGTGTGCGTCGACCATAGGTCGGCGTGCGCTGACCCGTGAGTAAAGTAATAACTTCATGCGTCGACTCATGGTCTTCATGCGTCGACTAATACCTTCAAGCGCTGACCCGTGAGAAAAGCGCAGATGCATGCGCTGACTCAATGGTCGACTCATGGCCTGAAAATCTGCAGAAAATTGTTATTTATTTGGTTTTTATGCATTTAGTCATAACCACATATCATACGTATATATTATATCAAGTAAAACACTTTAAATAATATAGGAAGGATATGGTGGATGGAATATTTGCATTTTTCTTTGTAGAGGCGGAACCGATAATGTCGATTCATCCATGTTTGTAATTTGTCATCATCGAAACTCAAGATCGTATGTTGTGTGATGGTTTGCCCTCACAATATCTAATGTCTATTGTTTATTTCACTAACCCCTCTTTGAACATATAACATAGTAAATTAATTTTGGAGATAATCATATGCAAAATTATGTTGTATTTAAAACTTATCTTGAACGAATTAATGGTTTTCTAAAATTATGCAAATCATCGTTCATCTCACGTTGTTTTATAGTTAAAATCTCTCCAATACTTCTAGTTTTTTTCAACTTTTTTCCATATTTATTCATTATTCAAAGCATCAAGTTTTATGCTTTCAAGAATGAATTAAAAGAAAATGAATTGTTGAATAAAGAACTTGAAATATTGGAGAGGTTTTAACCATAAAACTGTCATGTCCCAAATTTGTCCTACCTGTGTATAACTTTCATTCTGTATATAAGTCCACTAACTGTTATTCAAAAAATTAAAAAAAAAGATATATTGCTCTTGCTCAGGGTGTTACTAGGCTGAATCAAATCTCAAACAAGTAGTTAAAACAGGTGTATGTGTGGTATGAATTGAGGTTCAATAGTTTTGACCTGATTTGTCAGTCAGGCAAGGTTCTATTTCAAGATCTGTCAAGGTTATGGTGTGCAAATCAGGTTGTACGTGCCTAAGTTTTCAGTTACGATTCTGTGGCAATTCAAATTGTCTGCATAGAGATCAAGTTGTCAGGTTATGTCAAGTTGTAATGCTTCATGACTAAATCCAGTTCATTCCAATTCCAAGATGGGTTCATGGTCAGTTTTGCTTTTCAAAGTCAATTCAAGATAAAGATTCAGACTAGGGAAGAATTTGGTTTATGAGACTTATGGATTAACTAGGGAAATTCATTTGAGTTTTGTAAGCGTTTTGTCATTCAAGTTAAATCAAGGTTCAATATTGGTTCATTTAGTTTCGTTGATTACAAGGCACATTGTGTGCGATTCAGATTCAATTGGTATTCTGTTCATCATCATGAAGACTATTAATCCAAACAATTACCAATTCAAGATCGAAAATCAAAGTATTATTCAAAACTATTTCAAGGTGAAAATAGCGATTCAATTCAAAATTCAAGGTTGTTTGAAGTACCGCACAAAGAAAAGAAGGCCCATGAAATAGTAATTGAAAGTCCATTAGTCTTAAATTACTTACAAAAAAAAAATCAAAAGTTTAGTCCATTACATGAGTAAAAAAAATGATTGCAAAGGGGGTGAAATATCTTGAAACCATGGCCCACACCAGTTCATGAATGCATCACAAATTCACTTGGGCTCTCCTTCATAAATTTCACGTCGTACCTATGTCAAGAACAAGCCACATGCTTTGAGCTGCTACTACTCTTCTACAGGCCAAATTTTTTGCAGAAACCTGGGGGGGGGACCAAATTTTTTGCAGAAACTCTCCCTAAATATTCTGCTTCCTAATATTCTTTCAATATTCATTCACAACAACAAACCCCAACTAATAAATCAAACCTCCAACTCTCAACCAAAAATTCTTCATATCTTCATTCACTATCTGACCCTTCCTTCGCAATGCATACAATATAAATCCACCTTCAATCATCACCCTCCACCCAAATTAAACAATCGTACACCTCAAAACCTTTAACCTAAACACGCAAAACCAGATCAGAAAATCGATTGAGAAGTAGAGATGAGAAGAAGAGAAAGGTTCAGGAAAAATGAAAATAAACCTGAAATGAAAATGAGCCAAACGAAAGTGAATATTGAACCCGAAACAAGATCTGAAATTGAACAAAGGAGATGAGTTTGTGAAAACCGATTTGGAAATACAAGTTGGGTCAGCGAAAAGGTTGTTTCGTTGTTTATCTTTCATGGTTATCAATCCACATGTTCTTCGTTTTGATGATTTGAGTGCTTTTTTTCAGCTGTTCCCTGCTTGTTTGATTCACTTTTTTTTCTCTCCTTAATGTCATGTTGACACGACTTGATGTTCCTTTTAAGAGGATTTGTGTTTTGGTGGAATGGCCTGGGTGGTCCGTGTTTGTAGTTCATTTACCACCATTTTTTTATGCTTTGGTTTTTTTAAGGAGTGATGGGCTTTCAAAGCCCAGTGATTCTATAACTTGAATCACTTGATTCTAACACCCTTTCAAATCTTTCAAGCCCCATTTCTTCTTTTTTATTTTATTTATTTAGTGTATTTAATTTTCTAGTTTTTCTTAAGAGAAAAAAAACACTCTTTTTATCATTTGTTTAGCTTTAGTTCTCCTAATAATGATCATTTTCTATTTTATCCGGATTTTATTGTCAATCTTTATTTTTATTCAATTTCTGATCGATGAAGTCTTTATGTTCATGAACTTTAATTTATTGGGGTTGTTAACCTTCATTATTTCAAATCTGTAGAAAATGATCATTGAGATCATTTTCTATACTTTGGGATCGTGATAGGTTACCTTCGATTAACTAACACGAGTTTGTGATTAAGACGAGATCACTCGCTTTTTGGTCTGTGCGACACGATTAAATTGAAGAATGATCCTCAATATCATTTCTCTATCTTGTTTTTAGCATGGATATCAATTTGCGCGACCTCCTATAGTTTGATTTTTGTCATAAATCGAGCTACGATGTTTTAGCGCTACATTTCATCCCAATTCAATTCACAAATCAACTAACCATTACTTTTACTTTCCGTCAATATACAATTGCTTTATTTTCAGTCAAATATACCCTTGATTTAAATTCAGTCATTATACCTCGATTATATTATCTTGTTCATATACTTGTTAATATTATCTTGACTATATTATTGTGAATATTATCTCGATTATATTGTCATATATCTTGCCATATTATTCACATTGTCATATTATTCATATTGTACATATTGTCATATTATTCATCTCCTATTCATATTCTATTCGAAAACATGTGATAAACGATTGAAACCTAAAAGCCTAAATTTGTGGACTGCTGGTTACTTGCTCGAGCAACGGATTAGTGGACTTTGTCAAAAACTCTAGCTTGGAGTTTTGTCCGACTTTTGTTCAAAGTATAGTTTAGGACACCTCGCACACGCACAGCTTTCTGTTGGGATACCTTACAACGAAACCTTTTATTTTGTGCAATCCCGTGTAACTCACATGTATCCCTCTCCCATTTCGATGTACGTGTTTGTATTTCTTTGATAGTGGTTTATCTTCTAGGAGCACTGTTAAAAAGTATTTGTCGGGAGTGTTTTATTGTATCCACAGGGATTGATGAGAATATTTGATGCTTGCCGTTCAATGGTTTAATGATTTAAGAAGGGGGGTTTTTAAATTGGTTTCTATTTTGTAACAAGAATTTGTAAGAAATAAAACAAAGTAAAATTTGGTTTTAGTTTGATAAAAATCATGCCAAGATTAGGGTTTACCAATCCTTCTTAAACGTATCCAGCCAATCAAATATGTGAACTTAGTTTTAACCAACATAATTGCGTATCCTCGCAAAAACGTTCATCTCTAAAGTGATTTCGTGAATGTTATTGTTTCAATCGTTAAATAATCTCTCTAAATAACACTCGAAACAATAACCATTAAGATTAATACATTACGAATATCAACTTCTAAATCTATGTCTAGAGTTTGTATAGTTGATAGATGAAGAAATTAGGTCAAGACTTGAAAAGTTCATGTCTAAAGCAATCCAAACCATAGATATAACAAAAGATAGCAAATAACTTCATCTATATTGATCAAAGCCCTGTTCACATAGAAAAGATTAAGAAGAATACATAAAATCAGAACTAACTACCTCTAACCTTGACACAAGAGGGGTTTTAGCCAACCATTTCCATGATAGCTTAAGCAACAAGTTTCAGAAGAAGGTTGATCAGCATCCGAGTCGAATAATTGAGATTGGATGGGAATCCACCTTCTTTTTGTGAAAGATGGCTAAGAGATGATGAAAATAGAGAAACTAGGATTTTTATGCTGAAAAATATCAAACTATGGAAAATACAAAAGAAAAGATATTTTGGCAAAAAGTGGCACACACTACTTATCGACATGCTGCTGAGTTGTCAAATTCGCAATGCGAATAATTTGTTTGCCTAGAAAACAATAAAAAGTAGCAGTTGAAGTTACAGTGTACAGTGAATACGTCCCTGAGATATTTCCACATGTTCGCCGTGCGAGGAATCCTTCACATTACGAAGGCTTCGTTGCAAACTTCGCACAGTGAACTTTTGTCCAAATACTTACTGCCTTAGGTCTGGGGGTGTTTGCTTGGTATTCACTCCAAATAACTCTTCACTACTTCCTTCGCACGGTGAATTTAGGCTCCTTTTCTTTCTATATGAACAGTGTCAGGTTACCAATGGCCTTTGCTAGAAATTTCGTTGTGCGAACTTGATGATGTTTTTTCTGGGAAACTTCGTTAGGAAGTTTGCTGTGCAAACTTCTTGATGTTTTGTTGCTGACTTGGTTTCCTTGTCACATGTTTTGTGTCTTATTCTTTTTATTTTGTGCCTAATTCTTGCATAATATCACACACATAAAAGCAACCAAGACATTTTCAAACAATGAAGCATATCATAAAAAACAAGAGTGATTCAATTCAACTTCTCTACCAAAAAGAATGAAAGATGCCAACATTTGATAGATCAAATAAGAAAAGTTTGGCATCTAACAACTCTCTCCAACTAGATCTTTACTTTCCCTTAAGCAAAGTATGCCTCTCGTTTCAAACAAGAAGATTTGCTCAAGATTAAGATTCTCCCAAGAATGGATAAAATGGCTCAAACACAAGGAATGCAATCAAGCACTAGTTTCAAATGTTGAGAATCAAACAATGCATAAGAACTAAAGTCTTAAAGTAAATATCAAGCCATGCATCAATCAACAACTATGTTTTTCATGAATGAATCACTATATCTGTCCTCTTAGAATAAGTATTGAAGAAATTACGCGTTTGCAACCGTGGGGACAATTTCACTCACCTAACAAACAATGCCAATATCAATCCAATTCATACAATATCTAATAATTGAAAGTGGAAATATGAAAGCAAGAAGATCACTAAGGTCTTTAAGGTTGCGTTGCACCCTAAAATTTGCCCACCCGATTTCTAACTTTGACTGACTTTTGCTTCATTTTCATCTGCATATCATTTAGGTTGCATCCTGTCCATGTTATCAGCCGGATTGAATTTATCGAGATTACAGCCAAATTGCTCACATTTTAGACGATTTATATCAATCCAAATGAGAAGTTCCATGTCGAAATCGAGCGAAAATGACTCTCTTCTTGGTGATTCAGTCCGTGCAGATTATTTTGGTGCATTTCGGTGTTCGCTTTTTTTTCCGCTTTTTTTATTTCACTGCATTTTTGTGTTTTTATTCCTATTTTTGTTTTAATTTCTTTATATAGTATTTAAAAAGATTTTTTTTATTTAATAATTTTTTAGAAAATAGACATTTATTTAGAATTTAGAGTTTTTTTTAAATAAATAATTTTTTTATTTAGATATTAGAAATAGTTGTTTTTGAATTAAAATAGAATTAGAATTTGATTAGTTTAAATAGGAGTAGGATTAGAGTTTTAGATTTTTATTAATCAGATTTAGATTAACATTATATTAGGATTAGTTTTTAGTCTTGATTAGATTAAGTTAATAATTAGTTTAGGTTAGTTAGTTTAGAATATTATTATTCATTAGAATTAATTAGGTTGTATTAATTAAAACTAGGATTAAATTTAGTTTTCATGAATTTTGTACAGCGTTATTAACTAATCAACAAATTAACACATTAACCAAACACGCCATGTATCATTCTCTGGACTATGTAGGTCCTGTTCATTATCTCCCTCATTCCAATCCCGAAAAAAACCCTAGCGGCGGTCCACTGTTCACCCATCTTCAATCCAAAAAAACCCTAAGAATCCTAACCGGCCGCTACTGTTCATCACCACCTTCGTTCTTCCTTCACCAACTCTCTTCGCACAGCCCTCTGCCTCTCGCCATCCTCTTTAACAAACTCCAAAACCCAGATCCGCGAACATCCTCCCTCAGCCTTCCACCATATCTAAACCTCCATCGCTAACCCTTATCTTCCTCCTTTCTCCAACATCACAACCATCTTTCTCCGTCTAAAAGAGCCGAACCACCCAAACCCATCGACAACAACCGTAACAGAAACGGTAAACCCACTCGAAAACCAGTTTCCATTCCACGATTAACGAACCTTAACTCTTCAACTGTTCCGAAACCCACATCAACCATCTTCAATCAACAACAGAAACTCCATTCTCATATGTAAACCTTCAAACACATCCACAAAAACTTCATACCCATTTCCGACAACACCGCGAGACTCTTCGAAACATTCTTTGCAAACTCAACCATAAACAAGATCGCCGTTCAACCGAAACCCTCCATCAACCAACCGCAACAACCCGCTCGCAACCCATACAACCTTCAACATTTCTTCATCTATTTCTCAGACTCCATAACACAACAAACACAATGACCCATCTTCAACAAACATCAAATGAAAACCCCACTACCTCTTCAAATCCAAACTAGGAGACCCTTCCCTCACTTCTTTTAGCTTGCAACCAACGACAAGACCATATCATCATGTTCATGAATCGTAGAAGAAGAGGTGAGAATGAGAGTGTTGAATGTTGAAGGTAATGTTTTGTTTTTTTTAGTGGACCAAGTTGATCTGGACTTTTGACTCATACCCTCTGTTTTTGTTTAGTTTTTTTGGACAGGGGGGTTTCGGCCCATTTGCTTCTTATATCTACACCAACCGTGTTTCCTTACAAACCCCCTAATTCTTTTTAAATTGTAAAATTTTTTTATACAAAATGTATTATATTAGTTTTTAAAAGCGGTTTTTAGGTTGTTAATGTAAATTTATTTCTATAGTTTTTAATATATTTTGTAATTATTTTCTTAAGATTGTAATATATTAAATTAGCTTTTTAGAATTTCAATAATTTTCTGACTTCTTTTTTTTTAGAGTGATTTTTATTTCTATTTAAGAAAGCTTTAATTATTTTCTTTAGAAGTTAAACTTTAATATTTTTATTCTTATTTGAGGATTTATTTTCATATCTCCTCTTTTTGGGTCGATTACGAGACCTCCAAGTTGTTATACGTCAAATTATTGATGGAAACGACAAGTCCGAGACCGACCTTTCTCTTTCGTTTTCATTTTCGACTTATTTTCATCTTTGTTCATTTTCACCGCTTTTTGGTCTATGACGAGACTTCCGTAATCCATTACTAGTCAAATTATTGATAAGTAATGTTGGATCCGAGACTACCTCTTTTCTCTCCTCATTTCTTCTTCTTTTCGATTTTATTTTGACTTTTCTCGATCGATGAAGTCCTGTATCCGTAAGCATCGGATTATCGAAGTCGATAACCTTCCCGATTTCAAATCTATGGAAAATGACCATTTGGGTCATTTTCTTTACTTTGAGATTGCGATAGGCTACCTTCGATTAATCGACATAATGTTTGCGATTAAGATGAGATCAACCTTTTTGGTCCGTGCAGCACGATTAAAATTGGAGAATGATCCTCATTATCATTTCTCCATCTTGTCCATAGCACGAATATCAACACGCGATCTCCTATAGTTTGACTTCCCTCATAAGTTGAGCTATGACGGTTTAGCGCCACATTGGTCCCGATTCAATTCAATTACACCCTTTCGGATTGTTCTTTCAAACCATAACCGCGAAGAGTGTTGTGAGTCAAGCGTTAGATACGTAGGAAATGATGAGTGGGGAGCCTCTCCTTTCTCGTCTAGAGTGTTTAGCGTACTCCCTTTGGGCAATATGCGACGCATTCTCTCCTACGTCTTAGGATTTAGCGTGTGCGTCCCGAACTGATTCAACTCGTTCCTGTTTAGGCGTTCCAGGCCTAGGACCCTTTTCTCTCGCCTCCATGCGATCGATATCCCTTTTCTCTCGCCCCCGTGCGATCGAGACTTCTTTTTCTCTCGCTCCCATGCGATTGAGACTCCTTTTCTGTCGCCTCCGTGCGATTGAGACCCCTTTTTCTCTCGCACACGTGCGATCGAGACCCATTTTCCATAGTTAGGACGAACTACGGCTGCTCTGATTCTTCATTCCCTAAGGAAGATACGTAGGCACAAGGATCCCTATCCTTGACGAGCACACTAACAACTAACTTCTCCTTTCTCTTGCCCCCGTGCAATCGAGACTAACCTGTTAGCCTGAACCTTTTCTCTCGCACCCGTGCGATCGAAATCTTTTCCTGTAGTTTCCCAAACTACGTTGACCCTGAATTTCCCATTGCACGAGGGAATACGTAGGCATAGGGCGACGATGTCCTATCGAGTCAGTTCTTTTCTTTCACCCCCGTTTAGTAGCCAGCCTTTAGATAGTTTTTTCACTCATAGATTTAGACAACAAGCGTGGATCCCGTTGAGTACAACAAATATGAGGGGTGCTTATACCTTCCCCTTGCGTAACCAACTCTCGAACCCGAGATTTGGTTGCGATGACCATGTCTTTCCCTTTTCGTCAAATTTTCTTCGATCGTTTCCTTTCCCTCTCTTTTGGGATAAATAACGATTGGTGGCGACTCTTCTGTCTTTGCCGACCCTTTTTCGTAGCGATGCGACATAAGGCGACTCTGCTGGGGACTTTCCCATCCCCTATGCGAGTAAATCCTAGCATTTGTTGCTTGTTTGTGGGTTTGTATATTCGTGTGTTGTATTTTGTATATTATTGTTGTATTTACATTTTCCGCACTTTATTATTATCTGTTGCTGTGCTGTTGGGTGGGATTATTCCTTTGAGAGATAAGCCAAAACCCAGGCTTGAGTACATATCTAACGTTAGAGTGGAAAGTAGTGATGGACCTGTATGTTAGCATGCACTAGTCCTCACGAAATTCGCGTTCAGACGAGGTTTTCTTTAAAGACATCATATCCTGTACATTGGTCGGGAGGGGGATGTTGGATCTAAAAATTGTCGACTCTAGAGACCGATCATTTGGGAGTAAGCTAAGTAAGGCCGCTTCGTTTGACCATGATGCCAAACCAGAAATGGTGAACGTATCATCGTTTCTTGAAAGTCTATGATGCTGACAACCACATAGGATGTCATACCTTGTCAGATATTAGGTCCATACCTGTGAGTGGGAGGGTTATGCAGGAAACTTGACCTTCAACTAACCCGATATTCTGGTTTTCTCTTCAGAGCGGACTTATGAACTTCTCCAGTCAGCAGCGCAACAATTATTCAGAGCTTTGTGGGCTTTGACCCTTTGTTTGTTGCATTAGCATCTTGCATGGCATTTGCATTTCATTTGCATAACAGGTGTTCGAGGCTAGGTTTTATTATCCTGATATGGTTTTTCTTGGGAATTTCAGACATTAACTCTTCAAGGAAGACAAAATTTGACTATGGAACAGATTCAAGCAGAGTTGAGGGAAGTCCGAAGACAGATGGGACAGTTCATGATGGACATGCAAGCTTTGTGTTAGGATCAGAAAATGCTTAGGGAGGAAGTTCAGTAACTGAATACTCAGATGGTCCTGATCATAGAAGTCATAAGAAATGTGCTAAGAAAGGAAGGCGATCATGTGCCTGAATCTGCAGCAAAAATGGTTATTCCACCCTTACCCGTGGAATCTCTCCTAGAGTGCGATGTGCCTCAAAGATCTTCTGCACAACCTGAGGTTCCAGAATTTCCCTGTCAGCAACTACCTTCTGTTCCCCAAGGCAATCCTAAGATTAAGAGGAATGCTTAAAGGCCGAAGCAGCCCGACAGAATCTTTGACCAGATCCCTATGACTTATACTCAGTTGTTGCAACTGTTGCTTCAACTTCGATTGGTTGAACTTCAGACTCTGTCTCCCTTGGTTGTTGATAAGCTACCACCAGGCTATGATGCAAGTGCTCATTGTGATTTCCATTATGGGGCACCGGGGCATAATGTGAAGAATTGCAAAGTTTTTAAGCATAAAGTTCAAGACTTAATTGATTTAAAAGCATTTGAGTTCGCGCCGAGCGATGGTCTTATTCCAGTTACTGCAAAAGAGATGGATATTCCTACTTTCTTCCCTGGAGCTGCATCGGGTCAAGAGAGTATCTTGCAATCTATGGTTACAGAATCTCCATGCCCACAGCTATTGCCTGTTCCTGGGCCAAGTCTAAGAATGAAGGTGTCTGAACGTAAGGAACGCCCTAATCAGCACCAACAACCTCATGTTGCTCGGCAACGATACTATCAGCTCCAAAATAAGAAGATATTTCGCAACAATGCTCATCGTCACCTGATTCCTTGTCGTACAATCAGCTTCTGCCACATTTGATTCAAAACTCATTGGTGGAACCCAAGACTCTCAAGCCGGTGCCAGAGCCATACCCTCCTGGGTATGATCCCAATGCGCAATGTGGATATCATGGAGGATCCGTAGGGAACTCAACTGAAGATTGTAAACCCCTTCGAGCAAAAGTGCAACAATTGATCGACGAAAAGTACATATCCTTTTCGGAAGGCAAGTTGGTGATGCACGTCAACCTCTCAGCTATTTAAGTTTGAAGACTTCAAGGATCGTCTCCTCAGTCATGTCATTTTTAATTTTTGTTCTGGATTGTTCATTTGTATTTTTCACTATTTGTTAATGCTCTGTTTGCATGTAAAACTTGTTAGTTTTTGAATGATGATCATAATGCCATGAGTATTTTTCTCTTGAGGTAATCCATTTGTGTTCACTCATATATATTTCTGTGCATTGCAATACCAACTTTCTTGCTTAAACTCTTTGAGGGAGGATGATGAAGCGAAAACGTAAACTTTCTGGCTGTATGCTTTTGGATAAAACCTCTGCTGATGATGTACAAGCATTGTTTCAAATTCCTAAACACCGGAGATATAAGGATGATAATCCCTTGCCAACCCCTTTGAGCCTAGTAGTAGGAGTTTCTTTCTGAAAACAAAAAAACCCCCAATCTTAATCTGGGGCAGAGTAGGTGTTAGTTAATTCGACCGAACATACAACTTGCAGAAGGAGTGTTCTCGTTCGAGGATCAATCACACTTGTAGAGGTCGTACCTAAAAGACTTACAATGGTTAAACCTCATCGACCAAGGAGTGTGAGAGTTACAATACTTTCAACAAGTCAGGCAAGCCGATGTCACACGATTTGTTCCCAAAAAGAAGAAAAAGAAGAAAAGAAAAAGAAAAAGAAGCCTGCTAAGTCGATAACTTGAAAACAAATGGCTTAGGCAAAAATTAGGGCATCCCGCTGGACTTCGAAATTAGAAGATATACTCAAAAGAGTCGGTTCAGGAAAAAAATAGGGAAATATAAAAAAATGATGAAAAGAATGGCAAAATAAAAATCCTTGATGAAGAACAAGTCGTGTGACTCCAGACACCTAAGACGAAAGGCGAGTGACTATCACTCCGAAAACTTGTGGTTTCCTTAACCATCACTCCTGTCATTTAACCTTCGAGAGGTGAGCGCTTATGTCAAATTAGCCGAATATAGGATTGGAGAACATCAAGGAGAGTGGGTGGGTTAAACAAAACTTTGAGCCTTATATCCTTTCTTCTAAACTGTGAACCAGCCCGTGTTAAAACCCTCAAAAGTCCTAATTGAAGCAGGGTTTATTTTGAAGGCGTACTTCAACTAGATAGTGTTCCTGACTCCCATGAGTTGTGATAAAAAACTTTGTTGGTATTGCATGTGCATGGTGTCATTTCAAAAAATCAGTATTGCATTTTAACTAGTTCACCAAGTTTGGCAATATCTTTTCAAAAAAAACTTCAAGAGTAGCATGTGTGTTGCATTAGAATTTTCGTTCTCAGAATAAATATTTTATGCTTGCATACATGTATTTGACATCAATGAGGTTTATATAATGAATGTCAGTCAAAAAGTCTTATCCTGTCAAGAGGAAATTCCTAGACGAATATGTTGAGAAGCGTGAGACTAATGAGCTCAGTCAGGAGGTGCCAATCTTGGGCAGTTACGTCAAGGATTTCCCCCGAAGATCAGTTAGTATGGGGCAGTTAAGTCGATAAGTCTCTCTAAGGATCGGTTAATCTGGGGCAATCAGGTCGAGATTCGATAAATCTCTCGAAGGTTAGAGGCACTCCTTCACAGATCAGCCAATCAGGGGCAAAGTTATTTCGAAGGCTCATTTTGAAACAGATCATTTCAATAACGCAAAGTCTCCAGGAAGCTGGCATATTTGGTCATTGCCCCAACAGATAAGTGAGGTTGGCATTATCCCCTAGTGGAGTGGGTATCATCTTGGGTTATTATCTTTTCTCTCCCTGCTGAAGTCGCCAGTGGCAGTTGGTTTCCCCGGCAGGTCATAGCCTGATCATTCTTCTTTCCCCATAAGTCATCTGTTATTCCTTTTGTCCTGCAGAATGGAAGTTCGGTTGGGATATTGAGCAGAGTTGTGATCCCAGAGACATTTCAATTTGTCATCCCCCGCGGAGTTCGCTTCATCTCTTTAGCATTTATTTTGCTGGAGTGGTTCTTGGCACATCCAGCTTTCCCCAGCACCCCGAGCCTGCATCTGCATTTCTGCATATAGTTCATATTTGCATTGCATCCTCAAATGCATAGCATTTCCATTTCGTATGGAGCATTACGCCATAGAAAAGAAAATTCAAACATATGTCTGCGAAGCACAGGCCAATTTTTATTAGCTTCCGTGACAACCTGATTCAACTTTTCAATCAAGACAATGGCATATCTCCAGTAGTCTGGTTCAGTCAACTCATCTGCTTGCTTACTTTTGGGTTTCAGATCATACGTCGAGCATACTCTGCCCATCAACCCTCTGATGATGACATCCCCAACATGTTTTCTTCCCGTCTAGCATTAGACGATGTGAACTTTAGAGATGGATTTTCTTCCCGTCTATCATTAGACGATGTGAATTTTGGATATGGTGTTTCTTCCTGTCTAGTATTAGACGATGTGAACTTTGTAGAGGGATGTTCTTCCCGTCTATCATTAGGCGATGTGATATTTGGGATATGGTTTTCTCTCCGTCTATCATTAGGTGATGTGATCTTGGATATTATTTTCTTCTCGTCTAGCATTAGGCGATGGGAGTGTTGAATATGGTATTTGCTTCCCGTCTATCATTAGACGATGTGATCTTTGGATATGGTGTTCTTTCCAACGACGTATGATCGGGCTACAACTGCATACATCCCAATCAGACTGCAAATTTCCAGGTTCTTTTATATTCAATCACCTTTTACCATGAATGTTTGAAAGCGGATGCTTTTGATCCCTTCAGGTCCAAGTCGATTGAATAGGGGCAGCTGTTGCACCCTAAAATTTGCCCACCCGATTTCTAACTTTGACTAGCTTTTGCTTCGTTTTCATCTGCATATCTTTTAGGTTGCATCCTGTCCATGTTATCAGCCGGATTGAATTTATCGAGATTACAACCACTTTGCTCGCATTTTAGACGATTTAAATCAATTCAAATGAGAAGTTCTATGTCGAAATCAAGCGAAAGTGGCTTTCTTCTCGGTGATTCAGTCCGTGCTAATTATTTTGGTGCATTTCGGTGTTCGCTTTTTTTCCGATTTTTTTATTTCACTGCATTTTGTGTTTTTATTCCTATTTTTGTTTTAACTTCTTTTTATAGTATTTAAATAGAGTTTTTTTATTTAATAGTTTTTTAGAAAATAGACTTTTATTTCGAATTTAGAGTTTTTTTTAAAATAAATAATTTTTTTATTTAGATATTAGAAATAGTTATTTTTGAATTAAAATAGAATTAGAATTTGATTAGTTTAAATAGGAGTAGGATTAGAGTTTTAGATTTTTATTAATCAGATTTAGATTAACATTATATTAGGATTAGTTTTTAGTCTTGATTAGATTAAGTTAATGATTAGTTTAGGTTAGTTAGTTTAGAATATTATTATTCATTAGAATTAATTAGGTTGTATTAATTAAAAATAGGATTAAGTTTAGTTTTCATGAATTTTGTACAACGTTATTAACTAATCAGCAAATTAACACATTAACCAAGCACGCCACGTGTCAATCTCTTTACTATGTAGGTCCTGTTCATTGTCTCCCTCATTCCAATCCCGAAAAAAACCCTAGCGGCGGTCCACTGTTCACCCATCTTCAATCCAAAAAAACCCTAAGAATCCTAATCGGCTGCTACTGTTCATCACCACCTTCGTTCTTCCTTCACCAACTCTCTTCGCACAACCCTCTGCCTCTCGCCATCCTCTTCAACAAACTCCAAAACCCAGATCCGCGAACATCCTCCCTCAGCCTTCCACCATATCAAAACCTCCATCGGTAACCCTTATCTTCCTCCTTTCTCCAACATCACAACCATCTTTCTCCATCTAAAACAACCGAACCACCCAAACCTATCGACAACAACCGTAACAGAAACGATAAACCCACTCGAAAACCAGTTGTCATTCCACCATTAACGAACCTTAACTCTTCAACTGTTCTGAAACCAACCTCAACCATCTTTAATCAACAACAGAAACTCCATTCTCATCTGTAAACCTTCAAACACATCCACCAAAACTTCAAACCCATTTTCGACAACACCGCGAGACCCTTCGAAACATTCTTTGCAAACTCAACCATAAACAAAATCGCTGTTCAACCGAAACCTTCCATCAACCAACCGCAACAACCCATTCGCAACCCATACAACCTTCAACATTTCTTCATCCATTTCTCAAACTCCATAACACAACAAACACAATGACCCATCTTCAACAAACATCAAATGAAAACCCCACTACCTCTTCAAATCCAAACTAGGAGACCCTTCCCCCACTTCTTTTAGCTTGCAACCAACGACAAGACCATATCACCATGTTCATGAATCGCAGAAGAAGAGGTGAGGATGAGAGTGTTGAATGTTGAAGGAAATGTTGTGTTTTATTTTTAGTGGACCAAGTTGATCTGGACTTTTGACTCATACCCTCCGTTTTTGTTTAACTTTTTTTGGACAGGGGGGTTTCAGCCCATTTGCTTCTCATATCTACACCAGTCGTGTTTCCTTACAAACCCCCCCGTTTCTTTTTAAATTGTAAAATATATTTTTTTATACAAAATGTATTATATTAGTTTTTAAAAGTAGTTTTTAGGTTGTTAGTGTAAATTTATTTCTATAGTTTTTAATATATTTTGTAATTATTTTCTTAAGATTGTAATATATTAAATTAGCTTTTTAGAATTTCAATAATTTTCTAACTTCTTTTTTTTTAGAGTGATTTTTATTTCTATTTTAGAAAGCTTTAATTTTTTTTTAGAAGTTAAACTTTAATATTTTTATTCTTATTTGAGGATTTATTTTCGTATCTCCTCTTTTTTGGGTTGATGACGAGACTTCCAAGTTGTTATACGTCAAATTATTGATGGAAACGACAAGTCCGAGACCGACTTTTCTCTTTCGTTTTTATTTTCAACTTATTTTCATCTTTGTTCATTTTCACCGCTTTTTGGTCTATGACGAGACTTCCGTAATCCATTACTAGTCAAATTATTGATAAGTAATGTTGGATCCGAGATTACCTCTTTTCTCTCCTCATTTCTTTTTCTTTTTGATTTTATTTTGACTTTTCTCGATCGATAAAGTCTTGTATCTGTAAGCGTCGGATTATCGAAGTCGATAACCTTCCCGATTTCAAATATATGGAAAATGACCATTTGGGTCATTTTCTTTACTTTGGGATTGCGATAGGCTACCTTCGATTAATCGACATAATATTTGCGATTAAGATGAGATCAACCTTTTTGGTCTGTGCGACACGATTAAATCGGAGAATGATCCTCATTATCATTTCTCCATCTTGTCCATAGCATGAATATCAACACGCAATCTCCTATAGTTTTACTTCCCTCATAAGTCGAGCTACGACGGTTTAGCGTCACATTGGTCCCGATTCTATTCACTTACACCTTTTGGATCGTTCTTTCAAACCATAACCGCGAAGAGTGTTGTGAGTCAAGCGTTAGATACGTAGGAAATGATGAGTGGGGAGCCTCTCCTTTCTCGTCTAGAGTGTTTAGCGTATGCCCTTTGGGCAATATGCGACACATTCTCTCCTACGGCTGCTCTGATTCTTCATTCCCTAAGGAAGATACGTAGGCACGAGGATCCCTATCCTTGACGAGCACACTAATAGCTAACTTCTCCTTTCTCTTGCCCCCGTGCAATCGAGACTAACCTGTTAGCCTGAACCTTTTCTCTCGCACCCGTGCGATCGAGATCTTTTCCCGTAGTTTCCCGAACTACGTTGACTCTGACTTTCCCATTGCACGAGGGAATACGTAGGCATAGGGCGGCGATGTCCTATCGAGTCAGTTATTTTCTTTCACCCCCGTTTAGCAGCCAGCCCTTAGATAGTTTTTTTCACCCATTGATTTAGACAACAAGCGTGGATCCCGTTGAGTACAACGGATGTGAGAGGTGCTCATACCTTCCCCTTGCGTAACCGACTCCCGAACCCGAGATTTGGTTGCAATGACCATGTCTTTCCCTTTTCGTCAGGTTTTCTTCGATCGTTTCCTTTCCCTCTCTTTTGGGATAAATAACGATCGGTGGCGACTCTTCTATCTTTGCCTACCCTTTTTCGCAACGATGCGATAGGTTGTAGCTTGGTCGGGTTCACAAACAGGGGACATTTCTAAGGCTATTTATAAATTCTCGATGCAAAATAGACATTCACTGTACACATTATTTATACATCCCAACTTCATTCCATTTGTTTCTCAATTGCAAACCTTCATAAACCTTATTTCACATCTTATTCTTTCACTATTTTTCTTTTCCAAGCAAGCATTCTTTTTCTCTTTTTTTATTTATTTACATTCGTAATCACACAATTTTTTCAATGCTTGCTTGAATTTTTCAAAAGTTGTAGCAACCTACCATTCTTCTTTTTCATTCTCCCCAACTTGACTTTTACTCAACCCTCAAGTGAATGCTCTTGGATTTTTATGGCAAAGAGGACAATTAAAACAAAGTTCAAGGGTTCAAGATTTTTTTTTAGAATTTCACAAAATTTAGAATGAGATTCACATTATTTAGGCTCAAAGGGGGTTAACGAATGCTCTCTACTCACAGGTAAGTTACATTTGGACATGGTTGTGCTCAATATAAATAAGTGCCTCGATCATTTCTAATGCTTCCACAGATTCACAATAATAGCAAGATAAAACATGCATTAAACGAATCAACAAAGTTTATTAGAAATCCAACATTTAGTACACAATGGATGCTTTCTCACAATTTGTGGTTTTTGGTCCTAAGTGAAACATTTATTCAACAAGTTGCTAAAAGAACAATTTTCATTTATATAAAGATTTAAGTTCTTAAGCATTCTAAAATTCTAAACAAAGGTAACCATGTACCATGACATTATTCACTTGCTTAATACTATCATTGCCATCCAAACTTGGATGAATCTTCATTGGATACTTTTTTACAGAGAGCAACCAATCTAGAAGTTCCATTAAAGTCCAAAACACAAGCAAATCATTAAATACCGCAAAATTAACTCCCACATTCTCATTTCCAAAATACACACGCTTTAAACATGAAAAACTGAATATCATAAATAACAATAAATCAAAATATGTCTTGGTGTTAAGACACCCCAAAAAGTACATCAACATTATTCAATAATAAGTGCAACAAAACATAAAAGCAATGATCTAATCCAGAAAACTTCACTTTGCAGAACAAAGGAAGCTCTGAATCATGCTTTAACAACAAAGAAACAAACAAAATCAGACCTCGTTGGACTCTGTAACCTCCATCTCTTTGGATCCTTCCTTAGTGCCATATGTTGCACCCCAAAATTTGACCAACATTTCTTTACCTAGTTTGTGTTGCATCTCATTCACATTAGCATTATCATTTGCATTCCATTGACATGTATGCAGGAGATCAAGAGGTATGATTACCAATCAAGGGTTATGCAAGACTATGAAGCTAGCCAAGAAGCTTATTCAAGTGTTCAAGGGTTGATATCCTTGTCAGAGAAGTTCAAAGATCCTCAGAGAGAGTGGTTGAAGCCAAGAGTGTGTGCCTCCTAACTTGAGAGTTGTAATGAGCTCCTTAGATGATTCTGAAGTCATGAATGTGGACTTGAAGCCTTGAGAGAGCTTATGAGATGTCTTGAAAGCCATCATTAAGCCTAGATAGGTCATGGTGCAAGTTTAAGAGGACTCAGCCATGAGTGGCATAATTAGGGTTTGACTGGGTCAACCCTAGGTCAACTGATGATTTGGAGAAGGTTGAGACCTAATTCAAGAGCCATGTGATCATGGATTGATGAATTGGAATGCTATAAGGATTATTCCAAGGTCAAATCATCATGATTGAAGAGTTTGAGAAGTTTCAAGCTAGGGTTTCTAAGGCTTGACAGTGTAAAATCCCCTAGTTTGACCCCTATCTTTAAGGCAGTTTAGCCCAAGATGTGATTGTCATTTCATCTTTCCCCCAACATGAGTGTTGTAGATCTTGTTCTTAGCTTTAATTTTAGTACTAGAAGTCCTTGATAGGACTTGTATAGCTCAAGTTATGACTTTGACAAGTTACAGGTCATCTGAGGTATGTGAATCTGGGGCCTTGAAAGTCACCCAACTTGCATCAAACGTTTGCTCAAGAAGGATGATTCCTATGAAATTTTGTTCAACATGAATGTTGTTCCTTATCTTCTTAGATTTCTATAGAGTACTAGAAGTACTTGATAGGATTTGTAGAACTCAAGTTATGGCTTTGACAAGTCAAGGGCATTTTGGTCATTTGGAGATTACAGGTTATTTCAAGCATAAGGCCATAACTCCTATATACAAGCTTCAAATGGAAAAATATTCAACATCAAACTTGTTCAAAATGATGTTTTAAGGCTAGTAAGGAGGTCATGAGATGTTGGAAAGGCTTGTAGCTCAAAGTTGCAAAAATGACCTAAAATAAGGGCATAAGTTAAATAAACCAAAGTTGGAAATTGATATTTTCAACCTACACATCCAAAACATGGCATGTAATATATCATTTTGACTCTAGAAAACATGTCATGAGAACAAGTGGCTGTACCAAGGGAAACAGAATTGAGCATGGCATGATACATGATTGGAAATCTCATGACATGAGAAGTGGAAAATCTCATTGGAAGGATCTAGAGGGTTCTAGATCATCCAAACTTCATCTATATAAGGAATAGAGTGGATCCATTGAAGGGGTTGGTGATCATTGAAGGATTGAGCTTAGTTTGAGATTGAAATTTCATAGCTTGCAAGTGCAATCGGTTTCACCAAATTCTTCATTTTCTTCCCATTTTCTTGATTGATACTTCTTCCATGGATGTCAAGGAGTGATTCCAGATCATTTCCAAGAAGAATTGGTGGCTAGATCGTGTAGGAGCAAGTGATTTTCAGCACCTGCAACTCACCATCGGGTTTCAAGATTCAAGCACTTTCCATTGATTCTTTTGCATACAGAAGCAAGAGGAAGGTTCATTGATCGTGTCTGCAAGATTGTAGAGCTTGAAGTGGAGGATTAGTGCATCTGTTCAATCAAAATTTTCAGGTTGGTACCTTTCTTCCTATAGCTTGATTTAGGTAGAATTAGGTTGAATTAAGGTGCTAGATTGATTGTAGAATGGTGTAGGATGGATTTCAGATAGTTAATTGGTGAATTAGAGACAAATTAGGTGAATTGCCATTTTCGGTTGAGATTGGGAGATGATGAATCTTGAGGTTTCAGAAGAAACTATGGGCATGGTTGAATTCGTGGCAAGATTTGGGATAAGATTCATGTTTTGACCTCTTGGATTGGAGGCTTCTAGGGAGAACTAGGGTTGAAGGGGATGATCGGAGCTCCACCGGCGGTGGCCAAAGCTGGGCGCGAAATTGCAGAGGTGTGAATGGAGAAGATGACTCTGGGACCATCAGATCTTGTTTTGACCTTTGACTGGGAGATGATCCAAGGGCCATGTTTTGAAGTTGAGTTATGAAGGATTCTGATGAATGAAACACACCGTTTCATTTATTCAGGCGTTTTGGGTTTAGTGATCTAAGTGTTATCCACACCCCCTGATGGCCCAACCCAAGATTTAAACTGAATCTGATTACTATTGGCACCGTGCGCTTATTTATTTTTGTTGGATTTACTTCATTTTTTCATTTTATTTATGGTTCTTGAAAAAATCATAATTAATTGAATATTAATCCAATCAAACCCATTCTTTTTGCATTCTACTCATGATTGAGTCTATTAGTTTTTAGAGAAAAAATATTTTATTTTCATGTAATTTATGATTTTATTGGAATTTTATATTTTAATTGATATTAAAATGATTATGTTTGATGCATATTTTTGTGGAATTTTTTTTGATCTCATGGTGATGATTTTGAGCCTAATTTTTTGTGTGTGATTAGGTTAGACATGTATAACCCCATAGTATTTTTGTCACATTTTTGTGGTGAAAATAGGTGTGCTTTCTAGATTGATATTTAGATGCTTCCTTTTAGGGTTTAGGTTTGATACCTTGTAATGTAGGATTTAGTTCTAGATCCAATTTGATGGTTTGATCTTTGAAATTAATGTGGTAGAGTCATGATTGACCTAGGTTCCCCTAGTAATTTTTGTAGGATTTTACAATTGATTTTAGTATTTTAGTTAGGACTAACTTTATTACTAGGTTTTAGGTGATCCTAATTTACTAATTCAATTAGTTTAACTTCTCTAGTTCCCTTAGATTAGGGTTTGTGCTTGGTTTGACTTTGGTTGAGATTGAAGACAAGTTGAAGACAAGGGGAGGATGCTTGAAGTGGCTTGAAGTTGCTTGGAGATTTGGATTTGTTGGTGCCTGAAGGTATCTGGTGAAGATTTAGGAGATAGGACATAGGGAGAGCCTTATAGTTAGAATGATTTCTTTCACAAACATGGAAAGCATCTCGTGCTTCCATTCCTCCCAATGACTAAAAGTCCTTCTCAGATATTCACATCCCTCCTTTGGAGGGATGAGTGGCTTTATCTGGGAAGTAGAACTTTGAGGGAACCAGTCTCTCATAATGATGAACCCTTACAGGCTTCCTTTGGTTGTCAGTAAGTTGTTTGTCATCTCCTCTCATCCTGTTAAATCAATTGTCTTCTGGTTTGAGTATCTTGAGAGATGTGGGGCTTGAGTTTGAAGATGAGGACTTCATTGAAAAGGGAGGAAGAGGATGATTCCTTGAGCATTGCCATTGCAGCTGAAGCCTGAAGAGCAAGAAGAACAAGTTGATACTTGAAGATCCAGTGGAGATTGAATGAAGATCTGAGGCTTGAGCAAGAATTGAAGGATGAAGTTGACACTTCCAGATGATTAAAGACTACTCTGAGAAGCTGAAGTTTGTAAGAGGAGAAGACCAAGTTGATACTGATGAAGCAAAGAGAGCTGAAGCTTGAAGACTGAGTTGATACTTGTGAAGGAGATTCAATTGAGATTGAGTGTAGAGCTGAGGCTTGAGGAATAAAGGATGAGTTACATTGAAGCTTGGAGAGCCTGAAGGAATCAAGTTGACACTTGTGGTTAAGAGCAAAGCCTGAGGGTGGAGTTGATTGGAAAGCTGAAGCTTGAAGAAGAAGATTAAGTTGAAACTTATTTTGAAGGGTTGAAGCCTGGAGAAGCAAATTGATATTTGTCATGAAAGATGATAGCCTTGAAGGGTGATTGAGGTCTGAAGACTGGATTGCTGTCAGAAGAGCTGAAGCTTGGAATTGAGAGAGAGAGAGTTGTTGATCTGCTTCCTTTCTTGTCTGTTTTCTTTTCGTTGCTGATGTGCCTTGTTTGACTTGCTTGATGCATTAGAATAAGTCCATGATTAGACTGACTTTAAGCTAGGAGCATGATTGCACTAGAGGTTGAGTTGCTCCCTCTGCTTGTATTTTTACTGTATGGCTTTGCTTGCGGGTATTCGGTAGAGCCCAGCTCCCTTGCCCATGTGGTTTGTGTTTGCTTGATAGCATGTTATTTCCTCTGTATGATTGCAGTTTATTGTATTTTGCTTGATAGCATTTTATCTTCTTCTGTATGATTACTGTTATTCATATCTGGCTTGAGGTTGAGACGAGCTTGTGGAGGCTGATACCCCACACACATTTCTTCCCTCACTTGCATTGCATGCATTTTACAGTCGTTTACTATTTACTGTTTACTGTTTAAGCTGATGCTTTATCTGTTTCTGTGTATCATTGACATGATCCCTTAGGACTCTCACCTCCTTTGATAAGGAAGTGATGATAGAAATTTAGGTTGAAACCTATGCATGACAACTTCTAGGAGTTCCCTGTTTCAAACCTCAACTATAGGATGAATCCTTGGCATGACAACAGTAGGACTTGATAGTCTCCCCTTAGTTGTCCCTCTCTCTTCTCATCTCAAAACAACTTAAAATACAGTAATCATGAATGATTTCTTTCGTACGTTACGAGCCTTAAGCTATCTGAGAAAGGATTGTTGGAGAGTTTCTTTTCAACAGTCTGGATGTTGAGTATGGTACCCTTTGGGTGACATGAGACGCATTCACTCTTAGGTCATAGTCTTTAGTGCGATTGAAATTGCAAACACAATAAAAAACACTTCTTCCGTAAAAGACAGAAAACATACTTCAAACCTTTTTGCCCCATGGGCCCGTAATTCAAAGGAAAGCTTTTCTGAAGAAAAGAGTGTCGTTAAAATTTCAGCGCCAACGTAAACAAGCTTTTTCCCTAACTGCTGGAACTGTTGTTTAACCCTACTCGATAAAACAGGTGAACCTGAATCCCCGTAATCCGTATTATCCCGAACTACGTAAGCTCTGATCTCTCAGACCTGTTGAGAGTACGTAGGCACGATACTGACGTATTGGTGAGCCACCTTCCCCGTAACCCGTAGTTGGTCGAACTACGTTGACTGTGATTTCTCATTCTCTGATGAGAATACGTAGGCATAAAGTGCGACGCTTTGCCGAGTCAGTTTCTTTTCTTTTCAAGCCAGCCTTGATAGGTAGATAGATAAACCAACTCGTCCAGTAAACACAACAAGCGTGGATCCCGTCGAGTACGACGGACGTGAGGGGTGCTAATACCTTCCCCTTGCGTAACCAACTCCCGAACCCAGACAACGGTTGCGACGACCTTGTCTTATACTTTTTTCGTCAGGTTTTTCCGATCGTTTCCTTTCCCGCTCCGAGGGATAAATAACGAAAGGTGGCGACTCTTCTGTTTTGCCGACACCTTATTTTCGCGGAAGCGACAGCTGGCGACTCTGCTGGGGACTTGATAGTTTCCTGGGATCCAACGTCCCGAATGCGAGTCAGTTTGGGGATCCGACGTCCCCTGCGAGAGTCAATCCTAGCGCTTGTATGATTACTTGTTAGGTTGTGTTTATTTATCGCATTTTATTCCCCGCACTTTATTTTCAGTATGATATGATTATCTGTGCTGTTGTGGGAGAGGCATTCTGATGAGTGAGAAGCCAGACCCAGGCTTGAGTGAACATAGCATTAGTTGTGGAAATTAGTGGGCGCGTTCTTGCTTGGCAGGCACTAGTGTCTCATGAAATCCACGCTCAGACGAGGTTCTCCCGGTTGGCTTCTTTTTCAACCCTTTGGGTTGAGGGGGTTGTTGGTTTGGAGGATTGTAGACTCTGGGGACCGATCATTTGTGATTCAGCCGAGTGAGGCCGCTTCATGAGCTGGTGATGCCACACCTTCTGGGTATCGTATCACCCCTCTTGAATGTCTGTGACGCTGATGAACGCATAGGATGCCGAACTTGAGTCAGTTTAGGTCCATACCTGCAAGCAGGGTTGGGTTTGTTGCAGGAAACTTTGACCTTCAGACTACCTGGTTTTCTTGATAGTGGATCAGTTTTGTTGGGATCTGAGGATCTCATTTGCAGATATATGATTGTTCTTGACAGGGCAGGTTTTGATTGGGATCAGAGAATCTTATCATCAGATGTGTATTTGTTCTTGACAGAGCAGGTTTATGATTGGGATCAGAAGATCTCATCAGCAGATGTATGGTTGTTGTTGACAGAGCAGAGTTAGGGTCCTGTATCAGAGGTCCTTATCATCAGATGGTTGTTGTTGACAGAGCAGAGTTAGGGTCCTGTATCAGAGGTCCTTATCATCAGATGTTTGTTCTTGACAGAGCAGAGTTTTGGTCCTGTATCAGAGGTCCTTATTATCAGATGTGTGTCCTTGACAGAGCAGAGTTTTGGTCGTCAGATGTTTGTTCTTGACAGAGCAGATTTATGGTCCTATATGTGTGGGTTCTTAACAGAGCAGATTTGTGGTCCGATACCAGGGTTTTCTTCTTATCAGATATAGTGGTTGTTCTTGACAGAGCAGCATCATGGTTTTGTTGATACAGAATCTCCACAGCACAGTTGCCCTGATCTCCTGCTGCGTGATTTCATTTTACATTGCTTCGCATACTCATTTGCATTTCATTAACGTGTGCCTGTGTTGCAGGTACCGTTTTCCCCGATTCAGGATTTCTTGCCTCCTATTGTATTGTTATGGGTTCTCTAAGGAAGACCGTGGCTTACAAGCTCCCTGCCCCTGATGTGGTTCAGCTGACTGGTTTGATTGCTTTAGCAGATGATTCTGTGAGAGATGAGTTCAGAAAATCTTACGACAAATTGCTCAGTTTGGTTCGTAAACCTTCTGCGTTCGAGTTGAATGGGTTGCACGCTCTGCTGCAGTTCTACGATCCTCCGTTGAGATGCTTTACTTTTCAGGATTTTGTTCTCGCGCCCACACTAGAGGAATATGCTGATTTGTTAGGTGTGCCTATCAAGAGGCAGATGCCTTTTGTTCATATGGATGCTGAGCCTAATCTGGCTAGTCTAGCTCCGTCACTTCATCTGGATGCCTCCGAGTTGGTATTGTCTAGTTGGAACAAGATTCTCGGGTTCTCCTTGCAGTTCTTAGTGGGTAAGGCTCAGCAGTACGCCAAAGACGGATGTTGGGTCATGTTCAATGCTATTCTCTCTCTGTGCATATATGGCATCATTCTGTTCCCCAATATGTCCGATTTTGTAGACTTCGACGCCTTTCGCATCTTTGCTTCAGGGAATCCAGTCCCTACCTTGATAGGAGATGTCTACCATTCTATCCACTACAAAAACGAGAACAGAAGGGGCAAGAATGTCTCGTGTTATGTGCCCTTGCTTTATAAATGGCTTGATAGTCATCTACCCAAGAGGGGTCCCTTTGTTTCGTCTGCAGCCACAGCTGAGTGGTCCGAGCATTTGATGGGTCTATCTGCAGAGGATGTTGACTGGTTTGACAGAGATAGGTTGGGTACCGAGATTATCTTCAGCTGCAGCGGGTTTCCGAACGTGCCTTTGATAGGCAGGAAAGACTGTATAAACTATAATCCGTCTTTGCTGGTCCGACAGTTCGCGTATGCTTTGAGAGCTCCGCCGAAGGAGGAAGAGGTGCAGGAATCTCTGTACCTCACTGGTCTTCTAGAGGGGGATCTGTTATCTAAGCTTCAGCGCGCTTGGAATGGCATCAGTAAGAGGGGAAAACTATTGCTGGGGAGAAGTAATAATCAAGCCTACCCTCCGTATGTGACGTGGATCAGAGCCAGAGCAGATGCTATGGGGATGTCGTTTCTTCCTGCCAAGCCAGAAAGCCCTCCGATGATTGGAGAGCCTACTACCGTGCCCATTCAGCAACATAATCAGGTGTTAGCTGAGAGAGATGAATTGAAGAGGGAAAACGAAGAACTGGAGAAAGAATTGGCTCAACTCAGAAGCGAGAGAAACGAAGCCGTTCATTCCTTCAAGAGGAAGACAGAGCTGGTGAACCAGCTGGGGACACACTTGACTAAGCAGATAGCCGAGCGTGAACGCATGGGTCGAGACTTCAAAGCTGTCAACGATGTACTAGCCACGAAGAAGCAGCACTTGGACGAAGCGTATCGGAGGATATCCAAGTTCAATCAGCACTGGAAGGCCTCCCTAGCCACCAGGAAAGAACGGAAGGATAAGCTGATGCAACAGATATCCAAGCTGAAAGCCCAGGTGAAGGCTAGTGAGGAGAGGTTTGATGAAGAAACCGCTCGCAGATATGCCGCCGAAGGCCAGCTCAACAGAGCTCTCGCTAACCTGAAGGAGCGCAAACTGACGTTTGAGTCCAAGAAGCGGAAGCTAGAAGATTGTTTCGGCGAAGGAGCATGGGAAGATTCGGTTGAAGGTCTTCAATACACCATTATGCAGAGAGAGTTATTCGTCGAAGGGTTGCTCACTCGGCCTGATCATCCAGAAACGAAGGGGTTGTTAGAGGAGTTTCGCGCCCGTGGTCGTGCTTGACTATTTGTATTCCTTTTGTTTTGATCATTGTTGTATGCTGATCATCACCAGGCTTGTTGGCTGAGGTCATGCTGTTGATTCATCTTGTACTCACTGATGTTGTGTACTGCCTTGATGGGCTTTCTTCATATGTATGAGATTGTTATTTCCATGACTGGACTCGGAATTCTTATTGTCAGCACTGGCACTCAGGCACTAGGATCGGGGGAGATCTCCCTAACGCACAGACACACGGTTGCATTTGCATGAAGCATTCGCATAACGAGCACTTTGTTGTTTTCCTAACCCTCTTGTGTTTACAGGTTGTTTCAGGTTGCTCGAGGATTGATCAGAGACCTATTCACCGCTATCCGACCAGAGCAAATCAAACCAGAATCATGGAGCAAGTGCAAACTGATGTTCAGGAACTCCGCGAAAGAATGGATCGCTTCATGGAGCTTATGCAAGCGGTCGCCAATGGCCAGGATCAGCTCAGAACCTTGGTTCAGCCTCTGATTTCAAGGGTCGATAGCAATGGCGTACTCCATGGTGGGACTGTTCCTACTCCTCCACCTGTTGAAACTCCACAGAATGGCGTCCCCGTGACCGGGGGGAATGGCAGTGCCAACGGCAATGTGATAGCTAACATGGGACTCAACAGTAATACGACGGGCGTCGGTAATGGGAGTCTGGAAGCTAACGTCAATGTTGGGCTGGGCAACGACAATGCAGGTGTTGGGAATCTGTTCGAGCCTCAGCCGTGGTTAGAAGACCGCCAAGACGATGTGTTCTCTCAGAGAGGTGTTGAAGGGGAGCTGACTGCTGAAGCACGTCTAAGGTTCAAGGCACTCGAGGATAAGATGAGGAATATCGAGAACCAGAACACCCTGGGTGTTGATATGTCCAAGTTGGGACTGATTGCTGATTTCAATGTGCCTCCTAAGTTCAAGGTACCTGACTTTGAAAAGTATAAGGGCACCACTTTCCCTCGCGTCCACCTAAGATCGTATTACAGGAAAATGTCAGCTTATTCTGAGGACGAGAAGTTGTTGATGCACTTCTTTCAAGACAGTTTGTCCGGGCCGTCCCTCGAATGGTACATGAGTCTGGAGCCTACCAGTGTGCACACGTGGAAGGACCTTGCTGAAGCATTCATGCACCACTACCAATATAACAGTGACTTGGCTCCGAACCGAGTCTAACTGCAGAATCTGTCGCAAAGGAACAATGAAGGGTTCAAGGAATACGCCCAGCGGTGGCGTGAGTTGGCAGCCAGGGTTCAGCCGCCGATGGTTGAGCGTGAGCTTGTGCAGATGTTCGTAGCTACCCTCCCAGGGGTTTACTATGAGAAATTGGTCAGCGGCATGTTTGGAACCTTCTCAGATCTCATTATCACGGGTGAGCACATCGAAAATGGGATCAAACTGGGGAAAATTCAAGGTGGTTCATCCTCAGCTAGAGGAGGCAAGAAACCTTATGCTGGCAAAAGACGGGAAGGAGAAACGAGCGCTGTGACCAACGCTCGAAGGAAGGGTAAAGGTCCTTACCAGCAGGTGGCCAGCATAACTATCCCAGCAGTTCAACAGCCACAGCAGCAGCAGCAACCAAATCAACAAGGGTATAGAAAGTATCAGAATCGGGCACCTCTGTCGAGCCGTCACCTCGAGACACCGCCCATGTCGTATGCGCAACTATTGTAGACTTTGCTTCAGCTACAGTTGATCCAAAAGAGAACCCTGGCTCCCTTGACAGGGGCACCTCCTCCAGGTTATGACGCGAATGCAACTTGTGAGTTTCACTCAAGGGCACCAGGCCACACAGTAGAGAATTGCAAAGCCTTCAAGCATAAGGTGCAGGACATGGTGGACGCTAAGGTAATCAACTTCTCGGATAATGTGCCAAATGTCACGAAGAACCCCATGCCAAATCATAGGACGAGAGTTTGGATTTGTTGACTGACGTCAGAGATCTGAAGACGCCGCTTAGCTTCGTTAAGGCTAAGCTGATGAAAAGAGGTTTCTTCCCAGGTTGTGGAGAGCTGTGTATGGGCTGTGCGACAAGTCCTGATGGATGTGAACAGCTGATAGAGGGAATTCAAAGTTTGATGACTGAAGGGATATTACAGTTCAGCCGGAGGGCCGAAGGTGGATCGGGAGAGGTAGTGCTGAAGCAAGATGATGAGGTCGCCACCATCACCATCCCTCGCCAGACGATAACTATTTCTGCACCTAGACCGCCCACGATTACCATCACCAAAGCTGGGTCGATACCCTTCGAAAGTACTAATATTGTCCCATGGCATTATGGGGCTGAAGTCTACTGCAACGGACAGAAGTTGGAGCTAGAACCGTTCGGGTCGTCTGTGGAAAACCTTGCGAGAATCAGTGGTATTACTCGCAGCGGAAGAGTGTTTGCACCACCAGAGGTCGTGGCAGACAAAGCGGTCAGAGCTGATGCAACGGATAAAGGCAAAAGTAAAGTCGTCGAAGAGATCCCCCGTGGGGTAGAAAAAGACTTACTTGTTAAAGACGCCGAGGAGTTTATGCGGTTGATTAAAAAGAGTGACTTCAAGATTGTGGATCATCTCCATCAAACGCCCTCGAAGATTTCCATCTTGAATTTGTTGCTGTGTTCTGAAGCACATCGCAACGCACTGCTGAAGGTGTTGAACGCCGCATATGTACCGCAGGAAATATCGGTAAACCAGCTGGAAGAGGTCGTAGCCCACGTGAATGCTGGAAATTGGTTAGGGTTCACTGACCTAGAGCTGACGCCGAAAGGGAGGAATCACAATAGCGCCCTGCACATCTCGATAGAGTGTAGGGGAACGATCATGTCGCGCGTGTTGGTGGACACGAGTTCGTCGCTCAATGTTCTTTTGAAGAAGGCATTAATGAAGTTGGATACTCGTGGAGTGATTTGCACACCCAGTGATCTGGTTGTGAAGGCGTTCGATGGAACCAAACGCCATGTTTTCGGGGAGGTGACCCTGCCAATCCAAGTCGGGCCGGAAACGTTCGACGCAATCTTCTACATTATGGACATCATGCCTGCCTACAGCTGTCTCTTGGGTCGGCCATGGATCCATGCTGCGGGTGCCGTGACCTCCACGTTGCACCAGAAACTCAAGTATGCTGTTGGAGGTAGCATAGTGACCGTGTGTGGTGAGGAAGACATAATGGTGAGCCATTTGTCATTCTTCAAGTATGTTGAGATGGATGGGGAAATCCACGAGACCCTATGCCAAGCGTTCGAAGCCGTTAAAGTGAAGGACGTAGTGTTGCACCCCAAAATTTGACCAACATTTATTCATCCATCAAGTGTTTGAAGGTTGATACCTTCATCAGAAAGTTCAGGAGATCCTCAGAGCAACTGTTTGAGACTAGAGTTATGTGCCTCATAGCTTGAGAGTTGAGGGAGCTCCTCAGATGATTCTGAGACTTTGAGAATGAAATTGAAGCTTTGAGAAAGTGTATGAGATGTCTTGAAAGCCATCATGAAGCCCAGAGAGGTCATTATGCAAGAATTCAGAAGATTCAACCATGAATGGTAGAATTAGGGTTTTGACTGGGTCAACCCTAGGACAACTGAAGATTTGGAGAAGGTTGAGACCTAATCCAAGGGCCATGAGATCATGGAATGATGTATGGAGATGTTATAAAGATGATTCCTAGGCCAAATCATCATGATTGAGGAGTTTGAGAAGTTTTGAGTTAGGGTTTCTGAGGATTGTCAGTGAAAAAACCCTAGTTTGATCCTTATCTTCCAGGCAGTTTTATCTCAAGATGTGATTGATATCTCATCTTCCCCACAACATGAATGTTGTAGAGCTTGTTCATAGCTTTAATTTGAGTGGTGGAAGTCCTTGATAGGAGTTGCAGAGCTCAAGTTATGGTTTTGACAAGTTACAGGTCAGCTGAGATGTGTGAATCTGGGTCCTTGAAAGTCACCCAACTTGCAGACAACCTTTGCCCTAGTAGGATGATTCCTATGATTTCTTGGTCAAAATCAATGTTGAAGAGCATCTTCTAGCTTTCTAGAGAGTACTATAAGTCCTTGATAGGATTTGTAGAACTCAACTTATGGTTTGAACAAGACAGGGGTATTTTGGTCATTTGGCAGTTATAGGTCATTTTAAGCAAAGGCCATATCTCCTATTTACAAGTCTCAAATGGAAAAACTAAAAACATGAAAGTTGTTAAAAATGGGATTTTAAGCTTAGAAAAGAGGTCATGAGTTATTGAAAAAGCTTGTAGCAAGGATTTACAAGATTGGGTAAAAATGACCTAAAAATGGCTTATAAGTTGAAAAAGTTGAAATGGAATTTTGGTTTAGGAGATGTACAAATCCAAAATGGGTCATCCAATTTGTCATTTTGACTCCAAATATTATTTTAAAAACAATGGTTCAAGTAGAATTTTGATTTGAAGCATAGAAATGGGGGTTGCTTTGTAATTTTCATTCTTGCATAATAAGGCAACTTGACAAAACTTCACCAAAGGCAAGGAAGTGCATGTTTTTCACTCATTCTTTCTCAATATCTCTTGTAAGGAGATTTTAAAGCCAATTTGACAAGCTTAAGGCATGAGATATGAGATATACCATGTATCACTTCAAGAGAAGTTCTAAAACTTTCCAAATGATTCCACAAGTTTCTAGATGGATCTAGACTCTTCCTTTGGATTGTTATAAGAAGGATGAATCACAATGTGAAAAAGGTTGGTGATGATTGTTGGTGATTGGTGAGGTTAGAGTGTAAAAAAGTGAGATTCTTCCATTTGCAACTCCATAACAAACTTTCATTCTCTGCCATTTCCATTCTTTTCTTCTCCACAAACACATTCTTCTGATCCTCATGAACACTTGCCTACTGAGTTAGAGGAAGATCCATGGAGGTTTGATGCTTCATTAAAGAATTTTCAAGAAAGGCAACTTGATATCAAACACAAGATTCAAGCATTGTTCATCAATCTTTTTGCATACAGAATTCTTATTTGCCATTAAGGATCAATCAGGGAAGGTTGCAGGCATTGAATTGGAGTGAAACCACATCGACCATTACAACTTGACAGGTTGGTGATTTTACTCGTATCACCTTATTTATATGCATTCCATCATAGTTCTAGGTTTAGACTGGTTAAGATAAGGTAGAGGATTGTATTCTGAGAATTTGAGGAAGTTTTATGAAGTTCCATGGCAGACCCTAATTTCTTTCAGTTTCAAGAATGAGTCGTGTATTGGGTATTAATGGACATGGTATAGTGTAGAATGGCTAGGGTAGCATGTAGAACAATTCTGGATCGTTAGTTTGAAGTTCCATTAAGATTGATATCAGAGGGAAATGGTGGAACCCTAATGATGGAGCTTTCTGTTAGAACGATACAAGAGGTCTCAGGGAAGATCATGGGTATCATCATGTTCTTGGTGTTTAATAGAACATTTTTGCCTTTGGAAGTTTGTGATTTCATTGAGTAATGAGGGAGCACGAGCTCGAAGAAGAAGCATGCATGGAGTCTGTTTTGATGAAACCCTAGATGTCATTTGGAGAAGATGAGCCTCCACCGTTGGATCCTCCTGGTTTTGTGACTTTGTAATTCAATCCAGCGGCCACGATTTGAATTTGCAAGCGGAGGGAAAGAATAGAGCAAAACGCATCGTTTGGATTAGTGGTGAATTCTGGGCTGAATGAAGACCTCGCTATTCACACCTCACCAATGGGCCCAATCCAGTTTTCAACGTAAAAACACTGCTATTTGCACCGTGTCCATATTTATTTTCTGATTGATTTTTCTTTTAATTTTCTGAGCGCAGGTGGGCCTATCCCAATTTAATATTTGCACCTCAGGTTTTCAGCCCATTTCAAAATGAACTGAGGCGCATTGCTCATGACACCCCCTCCCCCCATTTATTTTATTTTCTCATTTCAATTTCTTTTATATTTCTTGCATATTAGAAAAATCATATAAAATTCAAAAATTAATATTTTTCACTTCTTGTTTTTTTCACATATTCATAATTCTGTCTAGAAAAATGTAAATAAATAAAATTCCATTTTATTTTCCTTTTAATATTTTTAGCATATTATTCTTGTAGATAGTATTTTTAATTGATTTTAGTTGATATTCAATTTTGTGTAATTTCTTTTAGGGCTTTCCCTAAGGATTTTTGGGCCATTCTTTTTGGCATAGTTAGACATTGAATCATAGTTCATATAGGATTTAATTCTCAATTTGTAGATTAAAATTTGATATAGTTTGCTTGTTTGACATTTAGGTGCTCAAATTAGGGTTTTAGGTTGTATAAGTAGATTTAACAATTTTGTTTTGGGGTTTATAGGCCAAATTAGTATATGGGGAATATATGGGTTAAGGGTAAGCATGTATAGAATCCCCTAGAATTTTACTAGAATATTGTATGGTGTTTTGGTATTTTTAATTGATTTTTGAATGTATGGTTAGTATGTGTGTTGCTTAAAGGCATAGTTTGTATTGTTTTGCTTGTTTTTCTTCTCCTTTGAGTGTGTGAGCTTTGAAGATTGAGTTGAAGACCTTGTGGATCATCATTGAAGCTTTGAAGACCTTGCATAGGAGCTTAGCTTAGCTTTTGTTTGTTTTGTTTGTAGGATCATAAGTGCATAGGTAGAGCCTTAGATAGAATGATTCCATTCAATAAACAAGGAGTGTCTCATTCACCTCCTTCCTTCTCTATGACATAAAGTCCCTTAAGGGTATTCACCTCTCTCCTTTGGAGAGATTAGTGACCTTACCCTCTGAGGTAGAACTTTGAGAGAGCCTTTCCCTTTGATGTTAAGTCCTCAATGGCATCCTTTGGAAGTCAGTGAGCACTGTAACATCCTCACCTCATCTTGTTAACTGAATCTTGTTTGCTGGAGCATTTGAGCCATTGAAGATAGAAGCTGAAGCTTTGAAGAGGATGATTCCTTGCAGATTGTTGAAGTCTGAAGACTTTGTGAAGATCAAGTTGATGCCTGAATATCCCTGAAGATAGTGAAGCCTGAAGGTGGAGCTGATTAAGGAAGCTGAAGCTTAAAGGAGAAGAAGAGTTGATACTCATGTTGCAGGGTTGATACCTGGAAAGCAAGTGATCTCTGAAGTTTGAAGACTGAGTAGCTGCTGGAGGAGATTAGGCTTTCTTCTGTTTCCTTTTCTGTATTGTGTGTTTTGTCTGATTTGTCTGTTGCATTAGACTAAGTTCATCTAGAGTAAGTTCAGTCTAAGTGCATGATTGCATTAGAGGTTGAGTTGCTCCCTCTGCTTGTATTGTTACTGTATGGCTTTGCTTGCGGGTATTCGGTAGAGCCCAGCTCCCTTGCTCATGTGTTTATTTTGCTTGACAACATGATTTCACCTCTTTTATCTGTATGATTGCAGTTTACTGTTTATTGCTTGATAGCATGTTGTTTATTTTTCAGTATGATTACTGTTATTTCATGACTGGCTTGAGGTCGAGACGAGCTTGTGGAGGCTGAAGCCCCACACACATTTCCTCCCTCACTTGCATTTGCATGCATTTTACTGTTAAGCTGATGCTTTGTCTGTTTGGTGTATCATTGACATGATCCCTTAGGACTCTCATTTCCTTTGATAAGGACTTGATAATAGACTTTTAGGTTGAAACCTATGCATGACAACTTCTAGGAGTTCCCTGTTCAAACCTCAACCATAGGATGAATCCATGGCATGACAACAGTAGGACTTGATAGTCTCCCTCCTAGTTGGGCCTGTTCTCTTCTCATCTCAAAACAGTTTAAGATACAGTAATCATGAATTATTTCTTTCGTACGTTACGAGCCTTAAGCTATCTGAGAAAGGATTGTGGGAGAGTTTCTTTTCCATGGTCTGGATGTTTAGTATGGTACCCTTTGGGTGACATGCGACGCATTCACTCTCAGGTCATAGTCTCTAGTGCGATTGAAATCGCAAACACAATAAAAAACACTTCTTTCGTAAAAAACAGGAAATAAACCGTAGTTTCCCGAACTACGTGAGCTCTGATCTTCCATACAATGTGGAAGTACGTAGGCATAGGATGCGACGTCCTAGCGAGCAACCTTTCCCCCATAATCCTTCGTAGGCCGAACTACGTTGACTCTGATTTCTCATTCTCTGATGAGAATACGTAAGCATAAAGTGCGACGCTTTGCCGTGTCATTTTTCTTTTCTTTTTTCCCTGATAGGTAGATAGAATAAAACCAACCCGTCCAAGTAAACAAACAAGCGAGGATCCCGTCGAGTACGACGGACGTGAGGGGTGCTAATACCTTCCCCTTGCGTAACCGACTCCCGAACCCAGGCAATGGTTGCGATGACCTTGTCTTACCCTTTTTCGTCAGGTTTTTCCGATCGTTTCCTTTCCCGCTCTGAGGGATAAATAACGAAAGGTGGCGACTCTTCTGTCATGCCGGCACCTTATTTTCGCGCAAGCGACAGCTGGCGACTCTGCTGGGGACTCCAACGGTTCCCTGTGCGAGTCAATCCTACCGCTTGTGTGTTTTCTTGTTGGGTTGCGTTTATTTATCGCATTTTTACTTCTCGCACTTTATTTCCCGCATTTTATATTCAGTAAAATATGATTATTTGTGCTGTTGTGGGATGGGAGTTCTGATGAGTGAGAAGCCAGACCCAGGCTTGAGTGCACCATAGACTTAGAGTGGAAATTAGTGGGCACGTGCTTGCTTTGCAGGCACTAGTGTCTCATGAAATCCACGCTCAGACGAGGTTCATCCGGTTGGCTTCAATTTCAACCCTTTGGGTTGAGACGGTTGCTGGTTTGGTGGATTGTCGACTCTGGGGACCGATCATTTGTGATTCAGCTAAGTGAGGCCTCTTCAAGACTTGATGATGCCACTCCTTATGGGAATCGTATCATCAGTTTTGAAAGTCTGTGACGCTGATGAACGCATAGGATGCCGTACCTTGAGTCAGTCTAGGTCCATACCTGTGAGCGGGACTGGGTTTATTGCAGGAAACTTAGACCTTCAGACTACCTGGTTTTCTTGATAGTGAATCAGTTATGTTGGTACCAGGGTTTCTCGGTTGCAGACTCGTCTGTTCTCGATAGAGCAGGTTTGATCAGAGGATCTTATCATCGGGTGTATGTCTGTTCTTGATAGAGCAGGCTTTGATCAGTGTATTATCATCAGTGGTTTGTTCTGGATGGAGCAGATTTTGAGTGAGGTCTGAAGATCTCATCAGCAGCTGTGTGTTTGTTCTTGATAGGGCAGATTTTGAGTGGGGTCTGAAGATCTCATCAGCAACTGTGTGTTTGTTCTTGATAGGGCAGATTTTTGATTTGGGGTCTGAAGACTTCATCAACAGATGTTCCTTGATCTTGCACCCGGGGTCCTTATTATCAGACACTTATTCTTGTCAGAGCAGAATTTTGATCTCGGTCCTATTAGATGGTTATTCTCAGCAGATCAGATTAGTGGCCTTACACCGGGGTTTTCTTCTCATCAGTGATTGTTGATATCGAATCTCCACAGCAGCTACCTGGATATATTATTGCATGCCTGCATCTTGCATTAGTTTGCATATCCATTTGCATTCCATTAACGTGTGTCTGTGTTGCAGGTACCGTTTCCCCGATCCAGGATTTCCCGCCTCCTACTGTTATTATGGCCTCCCTCAGGAAGACTGTTGCGTACAAGTTCCCGACCCCCGATGTGTCGAAGCTGACTGGTTTGATAGCCCTGGCAGGGGATTCTGTGAAGGATAGGTTCAGGAAGTCTTATAGCAGGTTGCTTAGTCTGGTTTGCAAACCTTCTACGTCCGAGTTGAATGGGTTACATGCTCTTCTGCAGTTTTATGACCCTCCCTTGAGGTGTTTCACTTTTCGTGACTTCATTCTCGCGCCGACATTGGAAGAGTATGCTGATATGCTAGGTGTGCCTATCAAAGGGCAGATGCCTTTTGTCCACATGGATGCTGAGCCTGATCTGGCTGATTTAGCTTCCTCACTCCATTTGAGCGCTTCTGAGTTAGTGGTGACGAGCTGGAACAAGGTCCCAGGGTTCTCTCTGCAGTTTCTGATAGCTAAGGCTCAGCAGTGTGCTAAGGACAAATGTTGAGACGCATTCAACGCCATCCTTGCTTTATGCATATATGGCATTATCCTGTTCCCCAGCATGCCTGATTTCGTGGACTTTGATGCATTCCACATATTCGCCTCAGGGAATCCAATCCCTACTCTGATCGGAGACGTCTACCATTCAGTGCATTACAAGAATGAGAACCGGAGAGGGAAGAATGTCTCATGCTGCGTACCGTTGTTGTACAAGTGGTTTGATAGTCATTTGCCCAAGAGGGGTTCTTTCGCCTTGTCTGCAGCCACAGCTGAGTGGCCTGAGCGTCTGATGAGCTTGTCGGCAGAAGACATTGATTGGTTCGTTGACAGAGACAGGTTAGGCACCGAGGTGATCTTCAGTTGTAGTGGGTTTCCTAACGTACCTCTGATAGGTAGGAAGGGTTGCATTAACTACAATCCATCATTGCTGGTTCGTCAGTTCGCATACGCTTTGAGGACTCTGCCGAAGGAGGAAGAGGTACAGGAATCTCTGTACCTCACGGGTACTCTAGAGGGGGATTTGTTGTCCAAGTTTCAGTATGCGTGGAACAATATCAGCAAGAGGGGAAAGCCTCTGTTGGGAAAGAGCAACAGCCAAGCCTACCCTCCTTATTCAGATTGGATCAGAGCCAGAGCCAGCGCTATAGGGATGCCATTCCCTCACGTCAGACCGGAGAGTCCTCCACCAATTGAAGAGCCTACCACTGTGTCCATTCATCAGCACAACCAGGTATTAGCTGAGCGGGATGAACTGAAGAGGGCGAATGCAGAATTAGAGAAGGAGTTAGCTCAGCTTCGAAGTGAACGGAACGAAGCCGTGCATGCCTTCAAAAAGCAAACGGAGTCGGTGAACCAACTGGGGGCAGACTTGGCAAAGCAGATTGCTGATCGGGAACGCTTGGGTCAAGACTTCAGGGCTGCTAATGATGTACTAGCTACGAAGAAGCAGCATCTGGAGGAAGCATATCGGAGGATATCTAAGTTCGACCAGCATTGGAAGACCTCCATGGCCACCAGGAAGGAGCGAGAGGACAAACTGATGCTGCAGATTTCTAAGCTGGAAGCCGAAGTAAAGGACAGTGAGCGGAGGTTTGATGAAGAGACCGCCCGCAGATACGCCGCCGAAAGCCGTCTCAACAAAGCTCTTGCTAACCTGAAGGAGCATAAGCTGAGGTTTGAGTCTAAGAAGCGGAAACTGGAGGATTGCTTTGGCGAAGGAGCTTGGGAGAGTTCAGTTCAGGGGCTTCAGCATACCATCAGGCAGAGGGAACTACTCGTCGAGGGGTTGCTCACTTTGCCAGATCATCCAGAGACGAAGGAATTATTAGCAGAGTATCGCGCCCGTGGCCGTACTTGACTAGTTGTATTCCTGTTGTTTTGATCTTTGATGTATGCTGACCATCACCAGACCTGTTGGCTGAGGTCATGCTATTGATTTGTTTTGTACTCGCTGATACTGTGTACTGCCTTGACAGGCCTTTCCATATATATATGAGATTGATGTTTCCATGATTGGGCTCAGATTTCTTCTTCCTCTTATTATTCTCAGCACCGTCACTAAGGCACTAGGATCGGGGGAAAATCTCCCACGCACACAGACACACGCATGCATCTGCATGAAGCATATTTGCATGGTGTATATCTTATTGCTTTTCCTAACCCTTATTGTTGAGAGGTTTTGACAGGTTTTTCAGGTTCCGAGCTGTTTCCAGTCTCCAGGATTAATCAAAGACTCATCCACCGCTACTCAACTCGCGCTAATCAGACAAGGATAATGGACCAGGTGCAGTCAGACGTTCAAGAACTCCGTGAACGGATGGATCGTTTTATGGAACTGATGCAGGTGGTCGCTAATGGTCAGGACCAGCTTCGCACTTTGGTTCAACCTCTGATCTCCAGGGTTGACAGTAATGGCATACTTCATGGAGGGGCTGTGCCTACTCCTCCTCCAGTGGATGCTCCACAGAACGTTGTTCCTGTTGCCGGGGGCAACGGCAGTGCTAACGGCAATCTGATGACTAATCTCGGACTCAACGCGGCAGGCGTCGGCAATGGCAGTCTGGGAGCCAATGTTAACATAGGGCCGGTCAACGGCAACGCTGGTGCAGGAAATCTGTTGGTGCCTCAACCGTGGCTGGAGGACCACCAGGATGACGTATTCTCTCAGAGAGGTGTAGAAGAAGAGTTGAATGCTGAAGCTCGACTCCGATTCAAAGCACTGGAAGACAAGATGAGAGACATTGAAAATCAGAACACATTGGGCGTTGACATGTCCAAGCTCGGGTTGATTGCTGATTTTAAGGTACCTCACAAGTTCAAGGTGCCCGTCTTTGAGAAGTATAAGGGTACTACTTGCCCCCGCGTCCACCTCCGATCTTATTATAGAAAGATGTCCGCCTATTCTGACGATGAGAAGTTGTTGATGCACTTCTTCCAGGATAGTCTTTCGGGTCCATCACTCGAATGGTATATGGGTTTGGAGCCTGCTACTGTGCGCACCTAGAAAGACCTCGCTGAAGCGTTCGCCCTCCACTATCAATACAATAGCGACTTGGCCCCCAACCGAGTTCAGCTTCAGAATCTCTCACAGCGGAACAATGAAAGCTTTAAAGAGTACGCCCAGCGGTGGCGTGAATTGGCTGCTCGGGTTCAACCGCCGATGGTTGAGCATGAGCTAGTGCAAATGTTCGTGGCTACCCTTCCTGGAATCTACTATGAAAAGCTGGTCAGTGGCATGTCTGGAACATTCTCGGCTCTCATCACTATGGGCGAGCATGTTGAGAACGGTATAAAGATCGGAAAAATTCAGGGCGAATCATCCTCAGCTGGAGGAAGTAGCAAGAAACCTTATGCTGGCAAGCGTCGAGAGGGAGACGCCAGTGCTGTCACTAATGCTCGGAGAAAGGGCAAGGGCCCTCAGCCTCAGATTGCTAGCATAAACATCCCAGCTGCTCCACCGCAGCCGCAGCAGCAGCAGCCTCAGCAGCAGAATCAGCAGGGGTATAGAAGATATCAGAATCGGGCTCCTCTGACAAATCGTCATTTTGAAACTCCACCTATGTCATATGCACAGCTCTTACAAACGTTGCTTCAGCTTCAGTTAGTGTAAAAGAGGACAATGGCTCCCTTGACAGGGGCACCGCCACCGGGGTATGACGCCAATGCTACTTGTGATTTCCATACTGGGGCGCCAGGCCATACGATTGAGAATTGCAAAGCTTTTAAGCATAAAGTGCAGGACTTGGTGGACGCCAAGGTCATCAACTTTTCTGATAGCGTGCCCAACGTTACCAAGAACCCTATGCCTCATCATAAGGGAGGCGGAGTGAATGCCGTTATCACTGAGGAGAGTGCGGACTTGCTGACTGATGTCAAAGATTTGAAGACGCCGCTTAGTTTTGTCAAGGCTAAGTTGCTGAAGAAGGGCTTTTTTCCTGGATGCGGAGAATTATGTATGGCTTGTGCTACACTTCCTGATGGGTGTGAGCAGCTGGTAGAAGGTATCCAAAGCCTGATGTCTGAGGGTATTTTGCAGTTCAGCCGGAGCGTTGAGAGTGTATCAGGGGAGGTCGTGCTGAAGCAGGCAGATGAAGTTGCTACCATCACTATTCCTCGTCACCCTATTACTATTTCTGCGCCCCGACCGCCTACAATTACTATCACCAGGGCCGGGCCAATCCCATTCGAAAGCACTAACGCCGTCCCATGGCATTACGACGCCGAGGTCTACTGCAATGGTCAGAAGTTAGAGCTGGAGCCATACGGGTCGACGGTGCAGAATCTTGCCGGAGTCAGTGGCATTACTCGAAGCGGTAGAGTGTTTGCGCCAGCAGAGGTTGCAGCAGAGAAAGTGGTCCGAGCTGACGCTGTGGATAAGGGTAAAGGCAAAGCTGTCGAGGAGATCCCTTCTGGGGCAGAGAAGGACTTGCTGGTTAAAGATGATGAAGAGTTCATGCGATTAATCAAGAAGAGCGACTACAAGATTGTAGATCATCTTCATCAGACTCCGTCAAAGATCTCTATTCTTAACTTGTTGCTGTGTTCTGAAGCGCACCGCAACGCGTTACTGAAGGTATTGAACGCTGCATATGTGCCGCAGGAGATATCAGTAAATCAGCTGGAGGAGGTGGTGGCCCATGTCAATGCTGGTAATGGGCTGGGATTCACAGATCTAGAGCTGACTCCTAAAGGAAGAGATCACAACAGCGCCTTGCACGTCTCAATAGAGTGCAGAGGCACGATTATGTCGCATGTCCTGGTGGATACGGGCTCGTCGCTTAATGTGCTTCCGAAAAAGGCACTGATGAAGTTGGATACCCGTGGATTGCTTTGCACGCCCAATGATCTGGTAGTGAAAGCCTTTGACGGAACCAAGCGCCACGTCTTCGGAGAGTTGACCCTGCCGATTCAAGTTGGTCCGGAGACGTTCAATACGGTTTTCTATATCATGGATATCATGCCTGCCTACAGTTGCCTCTTAGGTCGGCCATAGATCCATGCTGCTGGTGCCGTGACGTCCACGCTACATCAGAAGCTCAAATATGCTGTCGGGGGCAGCATAGTAACCGTCTGTGGCGAGGAGGACATTATGGTGAGCCACTTGTCGTCCTTTAAATATGTTGAAATGGATGGCGAAATCCATGAAACTCTATGCCAAGCATTTGAAACCGTCAAGGTGAAAGAGGTGGCTCCTGTCGTCGTAGAGAAGCAAGAGATGAATCTCTCCTCGTTTAAAGAAGCTCGGGTCGTCGTTGAAGCCGGTTCCACCCCAGGCTGGGGGCATATTTTGGATATACCAATCAAGCGGGATAAGTTTGGATTGGGTTACTCTCCTGAAGCTGAAGCTTCATCTTCTTCGTCTAGAAGTTCGTCTCGCGGGAAAGGGCCGATCCTATTCACCAAGGGCGGAGTGATTTTCGAAAGCATCAACGCAGCGTCTGAGGACAGCGGGGATAGTGATTGTGATCTTGACGCCTGGATGCAACCGAGCAAGCCGGGCGAGCGCCTCAACAATTGGACCATCAAGGAGATTATCCAGCTGACAAGTAAAGAGTAATGATTTGCTTTTTACAATCTTTGTACAACCCTATGTCCTGCCCGGGGCATAGCGGTTTTATTGTCAGGGCCTTGTTGGATTATGTACATGCATTTTGTTAATAAATAAAAGGTGTTTTCTTCGTACTCAAATATTGTGTTCTCTGTTATTCCTGCTTTATGTTTATTTCGAAAAACAGCAAAATGGCAACGAGGTTTGTGCTAACCTGCATATTCTTGCTTTAAACTTAACCCTTGTTATTGCAGGATCCACATGACAGATGACATCGACTCTGGACCCTCTACGGCTCACTACGACTTCGATTGCCCAATCTATCAAGCCGAGGATGAGATTGATGAAGACGAGGACCTTCCAGAAGAGTTGGCCCGCTTGTTGAGACGAGAGGAAAAGGTTATTCTGCCTCATGAAGAGGATATTGAGATCATAAATCTGGGTTCTGAAGAGCTTGTCAGAAATGTCAGAGTAGGGGCAGCGCTGCAGGTTGATGTCAAGCATAGACTGGTCGAGATGCTTCGAGAGTATAGTGACGTCTTTGCTTGGTCATACGAAGATATGCCCGGACTTGACACTGACATCGTGGTTCATCGCTTGCCGTTGCGAGAAGATTGCCCTCCAGTCAAGCAGAAGCTTAGGAGGACGAGACCAGACATGGCTGTAAAAATCAAAGAAGAAGTCCAGAAGCAGTTGGACGCAGGGTTTCTAGCCGTTACCACTTACCCTCCGTGGGTCGCCAACATAGTGCCTGTACCGAAGAAGGACGGTAAGGTACGCATGTGCGTCGATTATCGGGATTTGAATAGGGCGAGCCCTAAGGATGATTTCCCGTTGCCTCATATCGATGTGTTGGTCGACAGCACAGCCCAGTTTTCCGTGTTTTCATTCATGGATGGCTTCTCCGGTTACAATCAGATTAAGATGGCACTGGAGGACATGGAGAAAACGACGTTTATTACCCCCTGGGGAACATTTTGCTATAAGGTAATGCCCTTCGGTCTGAAGAATGCAGGGGCCACTTACCAGCGAGCAATGGTCACTTTGTTTCATGATATGATTCATCATGAGATCGAGGTCTATGTTGATGACATGATTGCAAAGTCCCAAACGGAGGAAGAGCATCTGGTCAACTTATTGAAGCTTTTTGAGAGGCTCAGGAAATTTAGGCTGAGGCTGAATCCTAACAAGTGCACTTTCGGAGTGCGGTCCGGAAAGTTATTGGGGTTTATCGTTAGTGAACGAGGTATTGAAGTTGATCCGGCGAAAATAAAAGCTATTCAAGAAATGCCAGCGCCGAAAACAGAAAAAGAAGTTCGTGGTTTCTTGGGCCGAATAAACTACATTGCAAGGTTTATCTCTCAGCTCACGGCCACTTGTGAACCGATGTTCAAGCTTTTAAAGAAAGATCAGGCGATTACTTGAAATGAGGATTGCCAGAAGGCATTCGACAAAATAAAGCAGTATCTTCAAGAACCTCCAATCTTGATACCCCCAGTGGCTGGACGACCATTAATCATGTACCTGACGGTTCTGGAGAATAGTATGGGGTGTGTTCTCGGTCAGCACGACGAGACGGGCAGAAAGGAGCATGCCATTTATTATTTGAGTAAAAAGTTCACTGAGTGTGAATCTCGATACTCGATGCTGGAGAAGACGTGTTGTGCATTAGCTTGGGCCGCCAAACGTCTACGACAGTACATGCTCAATCACACCACTATGCTAATTTCGAAGATGGATCCGATCAAGTACGTCTTCGAGAAGCAGGCTCTTTCAGGCAGGATTGCCAGATGGCAAATGGTGTTAACAGAATATGATATTCAGTATGTCTCTCAGAAGGCCATTAAGGGAAGCGTATTGTCTGATTACCTTGCCGAACAGCCAATCGAAGACTACCAGCCGATGAAGTTCGAATTCCCCGACGAGGATATTATGTTTCTCAAAGCGAAGGATTGCGATGAGCCATTGCCCGATGAGGGGCCAAATAGGAAGTCTCAGTGGAAGTTGATATTCGACGAAGCGGTTAATTCCTATGGAAGTGGTATCGGGGCTATCATCACGACTCCTCACGGATCCCACATCCCGTTTACTGCGAGACTGACGTTTCCAGTTACCAACAATGAAGCAGAGTATGAAGCATGTATCATGGGTCTAGAAGAGGCAATTGATTTGAGAATCAAGAATCTAGACGTATATGGTGACTCAGCGCTTGTAATCAATCAGATTAAAGGGGAGTGGGAAACTCGTCAAGCGAATTTGGTGTCGTACATGAATTACGCCAGGAGGCTGCTTCCTTTCTTCGATCGAGTGGAACTTCATCATGTACCCAGGGCTGAAAATCAAATGGCTGATGCCTTGGCCACGTTGGCTTCAATGTATAAAGTCAATTATTGGAATGAGGCTCCAAGAATTGTACTTTCGCGTCTTGATAGACCGACATTTATCTTTGCAATCGAAGATGCCACCGACGACAAGCCATGGTTCCACGACATCCAGACCTTCCTTATGACTAAGGAGTATCCTGCGGGAGCTTCAACCCAGGATAAGAAGACTCTGAGGAGGCTATCTGGAAGGTTTTATCTCAATCCTGATGGAGTGCTGTATAAGAGAAACCACGATCTTGTGCTACTCAGATGTGTAGATGAGAAAGAGGCGAGTATGCTCATGGAAGAAGTCCATGAGGGCACATTTGGTACGCACGCCGGCGGGCATGCCATGACGAGAAAGATCCTGAGAGCAGGGTATTACTGGCTGACTATGGAGTCAGATTGCTTCAGATTCGTGAAGAAATGTCACAAATGCCAGATTTATGCTGATAAAGTTCATGTGCCGCCGTGCCCATTGAATGTCATGTCCTCCCCTTGGCCGTTCTCCATGTGGGGCATCGACATGATAGGCAAGATCGAGCCCACTGCGTCCAATGGTCATCGTTTCATTCTGGTAGCTATCGACTACTTCACCAAATGGGTGGAGGCAGCCTCGTACGCTAATGTGACCAAGCAGGTGGTAGCTAAATTCATAAAGAGGGACATCGTCTGTCGCTATGGAATTCCCGAGCAGATCATTACTGATAATGGTTCGAAATTTGAATAACAAGATGATGAAGGAGCTGTGCCAGAGCTTCAAGATTGAACACCACAACTCATCTCCTTACCAGCCGAAGATGAATGGCGCCGTCGAAGCTGCCAACAAGAACATCAAGAAGATTGTTCAGAAGATGGTTGTGACGTACAAAGATTGGCACGAGATGCTGCCATTTGCCTTGCACGGTTATCGTACGACGGTGCGTACGTCGACCGGGGCAACTCCTTTCTCCTTGGTGTACGGTATGGAAGCTGTCCTGCCGTTAGAAGTGGAGATTCCCTCTTTGCGGGTTCTGGTTGATGTGAAACTCGACGAGGCAGAATGGATTACGAATCGTTTGAACCAACTCAGCCTGATGGACGAGAAGAGGTTAGCATCGATTGCATTTGGTCGCCTGTACCAAAGCCGAATGAAGAAAGCTTATGATAAGAAGGTGCGTCCTAGAAGCTTTCAGACGGGTGATCTCGTCCTGAAGAAGATTCTTCCGCCACACTCCGATCACCGGGGCAAGTGGACTCCGAATTACGAAGGGCCGTATGTCGTCAGCAAGGTCTTCTCGGGAGGAGCTTTGTTGTTATCCACTATGGATGGTGAAGATTTTGCATCCCCGGTGAACGCGGACGCAGTTAAAAAATACTTTGCTTGAAAGAGACCCGCTGGACAAAAAAGAAAGAGTCCAGGCAAAAAAGGGGCATCCCGGCGAACCAAAAACAGAATAAAAGGTTCGGGCAAAAATTAGGGATATTGAAAAAACGTACACCCGCGAAGTCGAAAACCTACACTGGGCGGCTTCGGCAAAAAAGGGTATCCCGGTGAACTGAAAACCCGTAAAGGGCGGTTCACGCAAAAGATAGGGATTTGAATAAGCAAATGACTGCGTTCCGCGTGTGGACTTTCATTGTTTAGTGGTTTGGAGGACCTGAGGGCCGTTTATCTGAATCAATCTCTTCCGAAGCTGAAGCGCCGGAGAAGTATCGAAGTCGAGTGGGTCTTAGAGGGATCAACTCATGGTGTTCGTCTACGCCTCGTTGTCGACATTTGTATATACCGATGTGTATTTATGTTTTATTCTTGTGCGGCTTCCTCATTCCAGGAGCCCGCCTCTGTTGTAAAAACATTTTTTACCCATTCAGGGGTCCACCATCAATAAAATGCATGTTATTCAGCAATTCTGCTTGCCTGCTTAGCATTTATCTGTTTTGTTTACGAATGAAAACGCCGATGTTTTTTGATAAAATGCGCATACATAAACTTACGGGCCTAGGCCCATTGATTGTTGAAACAATTAATTACCTGAATATTGTCACGAGTTAATAACCTTGATAGGCCCCTTTGAGGGGGTATCTTGTCTGTTTGTTTGTGTTGTTGCAGGTGTAGCGCCTTCCAGACAATGTGCCGTGCGCATCCCCGAAGCAGGGCGAGCCCTCCTTCTCCGGCAGTGTTCAGTAGTCTCTCCTCTGCAGAATCTGAACGCAGAATAGTGAGCATTGATATGTCTCCCCACGCAGAGATGATTCTCTTCCCCAAGCAGACGCATCCTGAAGGAACGTCACCTCATCAGCTGAGTTGCTCGCCGGATCTCGTATTCTCCCCCAGCACCGGGTCACAAGTGCAGGTTTCATAGAAATGTTCGGGTGCCGAAGCTCGTGTTTTCCCCAGTAAGGTCGCCGAAGCAGGTGTCTTCCCCAGCACCGGGTCACAAGTGCAAGTCTTGTAAGAAGCTGTTCGTATGCCGAGGTATGCAGTAACTGATGGTGCCAGACTGAAGTCTCCAGCGGAATTGAGATTCCCCACCAGAGCTATATTCTCTCCAGAAGTTGGATGATTCCCTCTTCCCCAGTAGAGTGTTGGAACAGTTGATGTTGTATTCCTCTGTAGAGTCGTATTCTCTCCCGAAGTCGGATGATTCTTTCTTCCCTAGTGAAATTGAAAGTCCTCATCAGAGTCACACTCTCTCCAGCGAAGCAGAATGACTTCTCCTTCCTCAGCCGAGTTTGCAGACGTCCAAGAGATCCGAATCCTTGGAAGTTGATCGGACCATGATTGGATTTTCCCCAGTGGAGCGCCGAGCAGCTGAAGTTGTTTCCTCACAGAGTGGTTATCCCCAGAAGGGTAGCTTAGACGGCCGCGCAGTTCATTCTCGCGATTGATATCAGCAGGTCCAGGTTCTCGTAGAGCTTCGTTCCCCCGCAGCAGATCGACTGAAGTTGTTTTCCCTGCAGCAGTCCGCGGAAGATCAATTCCCCAGACAGAGTCCGATTGATATTGGCGTGTCCACGTTCTCCTCAGCAGGATGATTCCTCTATCTGAGTAGTTCTTTCTCCTTGATAGGAGAATCTCCCCTCGGCATTTATTTTGCTGACGGGATCGCATCATTGTGCATGACTGCATAGCATTTAACACTGCATAGCATTTAACATCGCATAGCATTGTACATGATCGCAGGGCATTTAGCATAAGCGCATAGCATTCCCACCATGCGGGGCATGGCGCAGAAGCATACACATCATAAGCATGATCTAGGTTATTCCACCAAAGGACCAGTTGCTCAGGATGATTCCTGATATTCTCCCCAACGAGGTCGTTGCCTTAAGATGATTCTTAAAGACCTCGGCGTAATCACCACAGTCGCTCGCTCAAGATGATTTTTGAGATCCCCAGCAAAGTCTTCAGTTCAAGACGATTCTTGAATTCCTCAGCAGGGCCGCTTGCTTAAGATGATTCTTAAGACCTCAGCGCAGTTTCCCGAGTTGTTTGCTTGGGATGATTCGTGAGCTCCCCAGTAGCGTCCCCAACAAGAGTTGCCCAGGAAGATTCCTGGAATACCCAGCAGAATAAAGTCTCCAGAATGGTTATCGGTTCAGGATGATTCTTGAAGGTGCCCGACAGAGTTGTTTGTTCAAGATGATTCTTGAAATCCTTAGCAGCGTGATATGTCTGCTCCAACAGTGATGTCTAATCTGAAGATTGACTTCGTAAAAGCCTGAAGGCGGTATCAGAAGGTTCCTGTGAGTTCAGATTTCCTTGTTGATGAATCAACGTGTGGTTGAAGACGAGGTTCCAAAGTTTGTATATATAACAAGGTGATCCGTGTTGGCCTGAAGACCAAGTCAGTTGTCCTGAGGTGATGATTGATCGTGATCAAGTGAATAGTGTTTCTTCTGACTGAAGTCGAAGATGTTTCTCCAGCTGAAGCGGAGTTTGCCTGAAGGAAAAGTGTTTGAATCCCCGAAGAGTCATGAATGGCTCAGGATACCATTTCTCTGACTGAAGTCACAGATTTCCCAAGCTGAAGCGAAGGTGCCTGAAGGCAAGGTTATCCCCAAAGTCATGAATGACTTAGGATTCATTTTTTGGACTGAAGGCCAAAGTATATCCCTGACTGAAGTCACAGATACTCTATAGCAGAGGCGGAGTTGCCTGAAGGCAGGTCCATATATCCTTGAAGGCCAAGGATCATTTTCTTCAGACTGAAGTCGAAGATACCTCCTGCAGAGTTGCCGACGGGCAAAGTTTACATCCTTGAAGGCCAAGGATGCTAATCTTCAGAAGTACTTGAAGATCTCTTCTAGCTGAAGCTGGAAGTGGCCAGGGGCCAGGGTTTCATATGTCTTTAATGTTGAAGTTCTACGGCGGGCAGTGTGCAGTAGTATTCCGATGTTCGTTATGGTTCTGAGGGTGAGCCCCAGATCAGAGCGTGCTCGGTTAAGTCTCTCATTCCCAGCGGAGTGGTTTCAAATACGCAAGTGTACCTTTTGTTCCATTTACCAGGGGTGAACCCCAGGTCAGAGATGTTTGTGTTCGACGGCGAGGTTGAATGTTTGTTTGGCGGCATGGTCAGATCAGGTTTGTGTTCGACGGCGAGGTTGGATATTTGTTTGACGGCGAGGTCAGATTATGATTGGTTCGACGACGATGTTGGATGTGTTCGACGGCGAGGTTGGATACTTGTTTGACGGCGAGGTCAGATTATGATTGGTTCGACGGCGATGTTGGATGTGTTCGACGGGGAGGTTGAACGTTTGTGTGACGGCGAGGTCAGATCAGGAGTGTGTTCGACGGCGAGGTTGGATATTTGTTTGACGGCGAGGTCAGATTAGGTTTATGATCGACGACAATGTCAGACTCTTTAAATCCCCAGCAGAGATGATGTTTGTACGACGACGACGTCGAGGGTCTCTCAGAGCGATGTTTGTTTCCGACGGCGATGTCAGATTCAGTTTTCCAGCGGCGATGTTGGGCATGTCAAGTTGATCCAGTCTTCTGACGGCGATGTTAGGTGATGCAGATCCTGTAGTTCTCCAGCGGCGATGCGGGGTATTTTGTCAGATGTAGTTCTCTAGCGGCGATGCGGGGTATTTTGTCAGATTCAGTTCTCCAGCGGCGAGGCGGGGTGTTTTGGGTGATCGACGACGATGTCAGATTTAGTTCTCCGGCGGCGATGTTGGATGTTTGTTTCCCCGAGTTATGGTTGTTTATGACGGTGACGTCAGGTGATTTGGTGTTCCAGCGGCGATGTTGGATGTTCCTCAGAATTTTGTCTGCTTCTGACGGTGATGTCAGGTGGTTCAGTTTTCCAGCGGCGATGTTGGGTGTTTGGTTGCCTGAAGGTGATATCAGAAGAAGTTAACGCAGATGACTGACGGCAATGTCAGATCGACATTTCGCCAGCTAGTTGTTGAGCAGCTAGTGTTGCAGTGTTCGAAGGTTTGTTCGCCGCAGAGTGTCGTGTACTCGTGCAGTTGGCAAATTTTCGGGTTTACCGGTATTCAACCGTCTCGCACCTTGATTGGCTGAGAGTCGTTCGCTTCTCACCCAGTCAGGTTCAAGCCATTTGAATAGGGGCAGCTGTTGCACCCCAAAATTTGACCAACATTTATTCATCCATCAAGTGTTTGAAGGTTGATACCTTCATCAGAAAGTTCAGGAGATCCTCAGAGCAACTGTTTGAGACTAGAGTTATGTGCCTCATAGCTTGAGAGTTGAGGGAGCTCCTCAGATGATTCTGAGACTTTGAGAATGAACTTTAAGCTTTGAGAAAGTTTATGAGATGTCTTGAAAGCCATCATGAAGCCCAGAGAGGTCATTATGCAAGAATTCAGAAGATTCAACCATGAATGGTAGAATTAGGGTTTTGACTGGGTCAACCCTAGGACAACTGAAGATTTGGAGAAGGTTGAGACCTAATCCAAGGGCCATGAGATCATGGAATGATGTATGGAGATGTTATAAAGATGATTCCTAGGCCAACTCATCATGATTGAGGAGTTTGAGAAGTTTTAAGTTAGGGTTTCTAAGGATTGTCAGTGAAAAAACCCTAGTTTGATCCTTATCTTCCAGGCAATTTTAGCTCAAGATGTGATTGATATCTCATCTTCCCCATAACATGAATGTTGTAGAGCTTGTTCATAGATTTAATTTGAGTGGTGGAAGTCCTTGATAGGAGTTGCAGAGCTCAAGTTATGGTTTTGACAAATTACAGGTCAGCTGAGATGTGTGAATCTGGGTCCTTGAAAGTCACCCAACTTGCAGACAACCTTTGCCCTAGTAGGATGATTCCTATGATTTCTTGGTCAACATGAATGTTGAAGAGCATCTTCTTAGATTTCTAGATAGTACTATAAGTCCTTGATAGGATTTGTAGAACTCAACTTATGGTTTGAACAAGACAGGGGTATTTTGGTCATTTGGCAGTTATAGGTCATTTTAAGCAAAGGCCATATCTCCTATTTCCAAGCCTCAAATGGAAAAACTAAAAACATGAAAGTTGTTAAAAATGGGATTTTAAGCTTAGAAAAGAGGTCATGAGTTATTGAAAAAGCTTGTAGCAAGGATTTACAAGATTGGGTAAAAATGACCTAAAATGGCTTATAAGTTGAAAAAGTTGAAATGGAATTTTGGTTTAGGAGATGTACAAATCCAAAATGGGTCATCCAATATGTCATTTTGACTCCAAATATTATTTTAAAAACAATGGTTCAAGTAGAATTTTGATTTGAAGCATAGAAATGGGGGTTGCTTTGTAATTTTCATTCTTGCATAATAAGGCAACTTGACAAAACTTCACCAAAGGCAAGGAAGTGCATGTTTTTCACTCATTCTTTCTCAATATCTCTTGTAAGGAGATTTTAAAGCCAATTTGACAAGCTTAAGGCATGAGATATGAGATATACCATGTATCACTTCAAGAGAAGTTCTAAAACTTTCCAAATGATTCCACAAGTTTCTAGATGGATCTAGACTCTTCCTTTGGATTGTTATAAGAAGGATGAATCACAATGTGAAAAAGGTTGGTGATGATTGTTGGTGATTGGTGAGGTTAGAGTGTAAAAAAGTGAGATTCTTCCCTTTGCAACTCCATAACAAACTTTCATTCTCTGCCATTTCCATTCTTTTCTTCTCCACAAACACATTCTTCTGATCCTCATGAACACTTGCCTACTAAGTTAGAGGAAGATCCATGGAGGTTTGATGCTTCATTGAAGAATTTGCAAGAAAGGCAACTTGATATCAAACACAAGATTCAAGCATTGTTCATCAATCTTTTTGCATACAGAATTCTTATCTGCCATTAAGGATCAATCAGGGAAGGTTGCAGGCATTGAATTGGAGTGAAACCACATCCACCATTACAACTTGACAGGTTGGTGATTTTACTCGTATCACCTTATTTATATGCATTCCATCATAGTTCTAGGTTTAGACTGGTTAAGATAAGGTAGAGGATTGTATTCTGAGAATTTGAGGAAGTTTTATGAAGTTCCATGGCAGACCCTAATTTCTTTCAGTTTCAAGAATGAGTCGTGTATTGGGTATTAATGGACATGGTATAGTGTAGAATGGCTAGGGTAGCATGTAGAACAATTTTGGATCGTTAGTTTGAAGTTCCATTAAGATTGATATCAGAGGGAAATGGTGGAACCCTAATGATGGAGCTTTCTGTTAGAACGATACAAGAGTTCTCAGGGAAGATCATGGGTATCATCATGTTCTTGGTGTTTAATAGAACATTTTTGCCTTTGGAAGTTTGTGATTTCATTGAGTAATGAGGGAGCATGAGCTCGAAGAAGAAGCATGCATGGAGTCTGTTTTGATGAAACCCTAGATGTCATTTGGAGAAGATGAGCCTCCACCGTTGGATCCTCCTGGTTTTGTGACTTTGTAATTCAATCCAGCGGCCACGATTTGAATTTGCAAGCGGAGGGAAAGAATAGAGCAAAACGCATCGTTTGGATTAGTGGTGAATTCTGGGCTGAATGAAGACCTCGCTATTCACACCTCACCAATGGGCCCAATCCAGTTTTCAACGTAAAAACACTGCTATTTGCACCGTGTCCATATTTATTTTCTGATTGATTTTTCTTTTAATTTTCTGAGCGCAGGTGGGCCTATCCCAATTTAATATTTGCACCCCAGGTTTTCAGCCCATTTCAAAATGAACTGAGGCGCATTGCTCATGACACCCCCTCCCCCCATTTATTTTATTTTCTCATTTCAATTTCTTTTATATTTCTTGCATATTAGAAAAATCATATAAAATTCAAAAATTAATATTTTTCACTTCTTGTTTTTTTCACATATTCATAATTCTGTCTAGAAAAATGTAAATAAATAAAATTCCATTTTATTTTCCTTTTAATATTTTTAGCATATTATTCTTGTAGATAGTATTTTTAATTGATTTTAGTTGATATTCAATTTTGTGTAATTTCTTTTAGGGCTTTCCCTTAGGATTTTTGGGCCATTCTTTTTGGCATAGTTAGACATTGAATCATAGTTCATATAGGATTTAATTCTCAATTTGTAGATTAAAATTTGATATAGTTTGCTTGTTTGACATTTAGGTGCTCAAATTAGGGTTTTAGGTTGTATAAGTAGATTTAACAATTTTGTTTTGGGGTTTATAGGCCAAATTAGTATATGGGGAATATATGGGTTAAGGGTAAGCATGTATAGAATCCCCTAGAATTTTACTAGAATATTGTATGGTGTTTTGGTATTTTTAATTGATTTTTGAATGTATGGTTAGTATGTGTGTTGCTTAAAGGCATAGTTTGTATTGTTTTGCTTGTTTTTCTTCTCCTTTGAGTGTGTGAGCTTTGAAGATTGAGTTGAAGACCTTGTGGATCATCATTGAAGCTTTGAAGACCTTGCAGAGGAGTTTAGCTTAGCTTTTGTTTGTTTTGTTTGTAGGATCATAAGTGCATAGGTAGAGCCTTAGATAGAATGATTCCATTCAATAAACAAGGAGTGTCTCATTCACCTCCTTCCTTCTCTATGACATAAAGTCCCTTAAGGGTATTCACCTCTCTCCTTTGGAGAGATTAGTGACCTTACCCTCTGAGGTAGAACTTTGAGAGAGCCTTTCCCTTTGATGTTAAGTCCTCAATGGCATCCTTTGGAAGTCAGTGAGCACTGTAACATCCTCACCTCATCTTGTTAACTGAATCTTGTTTGCTGGAGCATTTGAGCCATTGAAGATAGAAGCTGAAGCTTTGAAGAGGATGATTCCTTGCAGATTGTTGAAGTCTGAAGACTTTGTGAAGATCAAGTTGATGCCTGAATATCCCTGAAGATAGTGAAGCCTGAAGGTGGAGCTGATCAAGGAAGCTGAAGCTTAAAGGAGAAGAAGAGTTGATACTCATGTTGCAGGGTTGATACCTGGAAAGCAAGTGATCTCTGAAGTTTGAAGACTGAGTAGTTGCTGGAGGAGATTAGGCTTTCTTCTGTTTCTTTTTCTGTATTGTGTGTTTTGTCTGATTTGTCTGTTGCATTAGACTAAGTTCATCTAGAGTAAGTTCAGTCTAAGTGCATGATTGCATTAGAGGTTGAGTTGCTCCCTCTGCTTGTATTGTTACTGTATGGCTTTGCTTGCGGGTATTCGGTAGAGCCCAGCTCCCTTGCTCATGTGTTTATTTTGCTTGACAGCATGATTTCACCTCTTTTATCTGTATGATTGCAGTTTACTGTTTATTGCTTGATAGCATGTTGTTTATTTTTCAGTATGATTACTGTTATTTCATGAATGGCTTGAGGTCGAGACGAGCTTGTGGAGGCTGAAGCCCCACACACATTTCCTCCCTCACTTGCATTTGCATGCATTTTACTGTTAAGCTGATGCTTTGTCTGTTTGGTGTATCATTGACATGATCCCTTAGGACTCTCATTTCCTTTGATAAGGATTTGATGATAGACTTTTAGGTTGAAACCTATGCATGACAACTTCTAGGAGTTCCCTGTTCAAACCTCAACCATAGGATGAATCCATGGCATGACAACAGTAGGACTTGATAGTCTCCCTCCTAGTTGGGCCTGTTCTCTTCTCATCTCAAAACAGTTTAAGATACAGTAATCATGAATTATTTCTTTCGTACGTTACGAGCCTTAAGCTATCTGAGAAGGGATTGTGGGAGAGTTTCTTTTCCATGGTCTGGATGTTTAGTATGGTACCCTTTGGGTGACATGCGACGCATTCACTCTCAGGTCATAGTCTCTAGTGCGATTGAAATCGCAAACACAATAAAAAACACTTCTTTCGTAAAAAACAGGAAATAAACCGTAGTTTCCCGAACTACGTGAGCTCTGATCTTCCATACAGTGCGGAAGTACGTAGGCATAGGATGCGACGTCCTAGCGAGCAACCTTTCCCCCATAATCCTTCGTAGGCCGAACTACGTTGACTCTGATTTCTCATTCTCTGATGAGAATACGTAGGCATAAAGTGCGACGCTTTGCCGAGTCATTTTTCTTTTCTTTTTTCCCTGATAGGTAGATAGAATAAAACCAACCCGTCCAAGTAAACAAACAAGCGAGGATCCCGTCGAGTACGACAGACGTGAGGGGTGCTAATACCTTCCCCTTGCGTAACCGACTCCCGAACCTAGGCAATGGTTGCGATGACCTTGTCTTACCCTTTTTCGTTAGGTTTTTCCGATCGTTTCCTTTCCCGCTCTGAGGGATAAATAACGAAAGGTGGCGACTCTTCTGTCATGCCGGCACCTTATTTTCGCGCAAGCGACACGTAGCTCCTGTAGTCGCTGAAAAGCCAGAGATGACTCTCTCCTCCTTCAAGGAAGCCCGGACCGTTGTTCAAGCCGGATCTACCCCAGGCTGGGGGCGAATTTTGGAGATTCCTAACAAGCAAGACAAGTTTGGGTTGGGATATTCTCCTAGAGATGAAGCCTCCTCTTCTAGCAGTGCGTCGCGAGGTAAAGGGCCGATCCAGTTTACCAGTGGCGGGGTGATATTTGAAAGCGTCAACGCGGTGTCTGAGGACAGCGGAGATAGCGATTGTGACCTCGACTCTTGGATCCAGCCAAGCAAGCCAGGCGAGGGCCCTACCAACTGGTCCGTCCAGGATATCATCCAGATGACAAGCGAAGAGTAATGATTTACTTTTTCCAATCATTGTACAACCCTATGTCCTACTCGGGGCATAGTGGTTTTATTGTCAGGGCCTTGTTGGATTATGTACATGCATTTTATCAATAAATCAAAAGGCATTTTCTTCGTATTCAAATATTGTGATCTCTGTTATTCCTGTTTTATATTTGTTTTGAAAAACAATAAAATGGCAATGGGGTTTGTGCTAACCTGCACATCCTTGTTTTAAACTTAACCCTTGTTATTGCAGGATCCACATAGCAGATGACATCGACTCTGGACCTTCTACGACTCACTTCGACTTTGATTGCCCGATCTATCAAGCCGAAGAAGAGATTGATGAAGACGAAGACCTTCCTGAAGAGTTGGCCCGCTTGTTGAAACAAGAGGAGAAAGTTATTCTGCCTCATGAAGAGGAGATCGAGATTGTGAATCTGGGTTCTGAAGAACTTGTCAGGAACGTCAGGATAGGGGCTGCATTGCAGAGTGATGTCAAGCAGAGATTGGTCGAGATGCTAAGAGAGTATAGTGACGTATTTGCTTGGTCATCCGAAGATATGCCCGGACTTGATACTGACATCGTGGTCCACCACTTGCCGTTGCGAGAAGATTGTCCTCCCGTTAAGCAGAAGCTTAGGAGGACGAGACCAGATATGGCCGTTAAGATCAAAGAAGAAGTGCAGAAACAGTTTGATGCTGGCTTCTTAGCGGTCACTACTTACCCTCCGTGGGTCGCCAACATAGTGCATGTACCGAAGAAGGACGGTAAGGTACGAATGTGCGTCGATTATCGGGATTTGAATAGGGCGAGCCTTAAAGATGATTTCCCGCTGCCTCATATTGATGTGTTGGTCGACAATACAACGCAGTTCTCCGTGTTTTCGTTCATGGATGGCTTCTCCGGTTACAATCAGATCAAGATGGCGCCGGAGGACATGGAGAAAATGACGTTTATCACACCTTGGGGAACATTTTGCTATAAGGTAATGCCTTTCGGTCTGAAGAACGCAGGGGCCACTTACCAACGAGCAATGGTTACTTTGTTTCATGATATGATTCATCATGAGATTGAAGTCTATGTTGATGACATGATTGCGAAGTCCCAAACGGAGGAGGGACATCTGGTCAATTTGCTGATGCTTTTTGAGAGGCTTAGGAAGTTCAGGTTGAGGCTGAATCCTAACAAGTGTACTTTCGGAGTACGGTCCGGAAAGTTACTAGGGTTTATCGTGAGCGAAAGAGGCATCGAGGTTGATCCTGAGAAGATTAAAGCGATACAAGAAATGCCAGTGCCAAAAACAGAAAAAGAAGTTCGTGGTTTCTTGGGCAGAATAAACTACATTGCAAGGTTTATCTCTCAGCTCACGGCCACGTGTGAACCGATGTTCAAACTACTGAAAAAAGATCAGGCGATTATCTGGAACGAGGATTTCCAGAAGGAATTTGATAAGATAAAGCAGTATCTGCAGGAACCCCCTATCTTGATACCCCCAGTGGCTGGACGGCCATTAATCATGTACTTGACAGTTCTTGAGAATAGTATGGGGTGTGTTCTCACTCAGCACGACGAGACGGGCAGAAAGGAGCATGCCATTTACTACTTGAGTAAAAAGTTCACTGACTGTGAGTCTCGTTACTCGATGTTGGAGAAGACGTGTTGTGCGCTAGCCTGGGCTGCCAAACGTTTACGATAGTACATGCTCAATCACACCACCATGCTAATTTCGAAGATGGATTCGATCAAGTACGTGTTCGAGAAGCAAGCGCTTTCGGGCAGGATTGCCAGATGGCAAATGGTGTTGACGGAATATGATATTCAGTACGTTTCCCAGAAGGCCATCAAGGGAAGCGTATTGTCTGACTACCTTGCCAAACAGCCGATCGAGGATTACCAGCCGACGAAATTTGAATTCCCTGATGAGGATATCATGTTTCTCAAAGCGAAAGATTGCGATGAACCGTTGCCCGACGAGGGTCCAGATAGGAAATCCTAGTGGAAATTGATATTTGACGGGGCAGTTAATTCCTACGGAAGTGGCATTGGGGCGATCATCACGACTCCCCACGGATCCCACATCCCATTCACTGGGAGACTGACGTTTCCAGTCACCAATAACGAAGCGGAGTACGAAGCATGCATCATGGGTCTAGAAGAGGCGATTGATTTGAGAATCAAGAACCTAGACTTATATGGTGACTCGGCGCTTGTGATTAACCAGATTAAAGGGGAGTGGGAAACTCGTCAATCGAATTTGGTGCCGTACATGAATTATGCCAGAAGGCTGCTTCTGTTCTTTGATCGAGTGGAACTCCATCATGTGCCTAGGGCGGAGAATCAGATGGCTGATGCCTTAGCCACGTTGGCTTCGATGTATAAAGTCAATTTTTGGAATGAAGCTCCAAGAATTGTCCTTTCTCGTCTTGATAGACCTGCATTTGTCTTTGCGATCGAGGAAGCCGCCGACGGCAAGCCATGGTTCCACGACATCCAGACCTTCCTTATGACTAAGGAGTATCCTGCGGGTGCGTCAACCCAGGATAAGAAGACTCTGAGGAGGCTGTCTGGAAATTTTTATCTCAATCCTGATGGAGTTTTGTATAAAAGAAACCACGATCTCGTGCTACTCAGATGTGTAGATGAGAAAGAAGCGAGTATGCTCATAGAAGAAGTCCATGAAGGCACGTTTGGTACGCACGCCGGCGGGCACGCTATGACGAGAAAGATCCTGAGAGCAGGATATTACTGGCTGACGATGGAATCAAATTGCTTTAAATTCGCGAAGAGATGTCATAAATGCCAGATTTATGCTGATAAAGTTCATGTGCCGCCGTGCCCGTTAAATGTCATGTCCTCCCCGTGGCCATTCTCCATGTGGGGCATCGACATGATAGGAAAGATCGAGCCCACTGCATCTAACGGTCATCGCTTTATTCTGGTAGCCATCGATTACTTCACCAAGTGGGTGGAGGCAGCCTCGTATGCTAACGTGACCAAGCAGGTGGTGGCTAAATTCATAAAGAGGGACATCATCTATCGTTACGGAATTCCCGAGCGGATCATTACTAATAATGGTTCGAATCTGAATAACAAGATGATGAAGGAGTTATGCCAGAGTTTCAAGATTGAACACCACAACTCATCTCCTTACCGGCCGAAGATGAATGGCGCCGTTGAAGCGGCCAATAAGAACATAAGAAGATTGTTCAGAAGATGGTTGTGACCTATAAAGATTGGCACGAGATGCTACCATTTGCATTGCACGGTTATTGTACAACGGTACGTACGTCAACCGGGGCAACTCCTTTCTCCTTAGTGTACGGTATGGAAGCTGTCCTACCGTTAGAAGTGGAGATCCCTTCTTTGCGAGTTTTGGTTGACGTGAAACTCGACGAGGCAGAATGGATTAAGAACCGACTGAACCAACTCAGCCTGATGGACGAGAAGAGGTTAGCATCGATTGCGCATGGTCGTCTATACCAAAGCCGAATGAAGAAAGCTTATGATAAGAAGGTGCGTCCTAGAAGCTTTCAGACGGGTGATCTTGTCCTGAAGAAGATTCTTCCTCCACACTCCGATCACCGGGGCAAGTGGACTCCCAATTACGAAGGTCCGTACGTCGTCAGCAAGGTCTTTTCAGGAGGAGCTTTGTTGTTATCCACGATGGATGGTGAAGATTTTGCATCCCCGGTGAACGCGGACGCAGTTAAAAAATACTTTGCTTGAAAGTGACCCGCTGGACAGTAAAAAGAGAATCCAGGCAAAAATGGGGCATCCCGACGAACCATAAAAAAGGAAAAAGGTTCGGGCAAAAATTAGGGATATAAATTGAAAAGAATATACACCCGCAAAGGCGAAAACCCGGATGGGCGACTTTGGCAAAAAAGGGTATCCCGGTGAACTGAAAACCCGCAAAGGGCGGTTCACGCAAAAGTTAGGGATTTGAAAAAGCAAATGACTGCGTTCCGCGTGTGGACTGTATTTGTTTAGTGGTTTGGAAGACCTGAGGGCCGTTTATCTGAATCAATCTCTTCTGAAGCTGAAGCGTCGGAGAAGTATCGAAGTCGAGTGGGTCATAGAGGGATCAACTCATGGTGTTCGTCTACGCCTCGTTGCCGACATTTGTATATACTGATGTATATTTATCTTATGTTTTATTTTTGCGCAACTTCCTCATTCCAGGAGCTTGCATCTATTGTAAAACATTTTTACCCATTCAGGGGTTCGTTATCAATAAAATGTATACTATTCAGCAATTCTGTTTGTCTGTTTAACATTTATCTGTTTTGTTTGCGAAAAAGAACGCCGATGTTTTTGACAAAATACGCATACATAAACTTACTGGCCTAGGCCACTGATTGTTGAAACAGTGAATTACTTAAACATTGTCACAAGATGATAACCTTGATAGATCCCTTTGAGCAGGGTATCTTGTCCGTTTGTTTGTGTTGGTGCAGGTGTAGCATGTACCAGACAGTGCGCCGTATGCGTCCCCAGGCAGGATGACTCCTCCTCCTCCAGCAAAGTTCAACAGCCTCTCCCCGCAGAGTCCGAACATGAGATCGTCAAGCATTGATATGTCTCCTCGGGCAAAGAAGATTCTCTCCCCAATCAGATGCATCCTGAAGGAATGTCATCTCCCCAGCTGAGTCATATACTGAAGTGTACAGCACTCGGAAGTTCCAGACTGAAGTCTCAGGCAGAATTGAAATTCCCCACAGAGTCGTACTCTCCCCCGAAGCAGGATGATTTCTTCTTCTCCAGCCGAGTTTGCGGATCCCCAAGAGAGCCGAGCCCTTGGGGTCCGCTCGGGCCATGATTGGTTTTCCCCAGTAGAGTGTTGAATAGCTGATGCTATATTTCCCCGCCGGAGTCGTTATCTCCAGGAAGGTTAGCCGTGAAGGCCGTGTAGTTTATTTTCGCGATTGACACCGCTTTCCTCAGCAGGTCCAGGTTCTCGTAGAGCTTCATTCCCCTGCAGCAGTCAACTGAAGTTTGCTTCCCCGTGCGGAGTCCGATTGAGATTGGCGTGGCAGGATGATTCCTCCCCTCCATCAGAGTGTTTCTTTCTCCTTGACAGGAGGGTCCTCCCTTCAGCATTTATTTTGCTGACGGGGTCACAGCATTTTGCATGATTGCATAGCATCTATCATAAACGCGTAGCATTTCCGCCGTGTGGAGCATTGCATCATTGTCAAAGCATACACATACTAAACATGAGCTAGGTCGTTACCGTTCTTGTTTTGCAGGGGTTCCTCCGCAGGGTCGCTTGCCCAAGATGATTCTTGAATTTTTCCCCAGCAAGGTCGTTTGCTTAAGATGATTCTTAAAATCCCCAGTGCAGTCGCCAGAGTTAGTTGCTCAAGTTGATGCTCAGAGTCCCCGGCAGAGTGTTTGCTCAGGAGGATTCCTGAAATCTCCAGCATAGTTATTGGGTCAGGATGATTCTTGAAGTCCCCCACGGAGTTATTTGTTCAAGATGATTCTTGATGTCCTCAGCAAAGAGGATTCACCCAGAATGATTTCTGGATCCCCGAAGCAGAGTTACTTGATAGTTCTTCAGAATCCCCAGCGGAGATGCGTCATCCCCAGCAGGTTTCTGAGCAGCGAAGTTGAAACTTCCTTCGAAGACTTGATGATTGAAGTCCAACTGTATTGACGAAACAGTTCTCTCAGCTGAAGTAGAGTGCCTGATGGTAGAAGTGGATATCCCCAACTAGTTCATGATTGACCAAGAATTCTATTCCCGACTTACTGATGAAGTCCGACTGATGCCCAAAAATTTCTTTGAATGCCCGATGGCATGATCAACTTGTTGACCTGATGAAGTCCGGCTGATGCCCGAAAGGAATCCTGATGCTTGACGGCATGATCGACCATGTATTGCCGGTTACCGTGTGACCAATTCCCCAGCTAGTTGTCGTGCACCTAGTATTTCAATTTCCGAAGATTTGTTCCCATCAGAGTACCGTGTACTTGTGCAGTTGGAAAATTTCCGGGTTTGTTGGTATTCAACCGTCTCGCACCTTGATTGGTTGAGAGTCGTTCGCTTCTCACCCAGTCAGGTCCAAGTCGTTTGAATAGGGGCAGCTGTTGCACCCCAAAATTTGACCAACATTTCTTTACCTAGTTTGTGTTGCATCTCATTCACATTAGCATTATCATTTGCATTCCATTGACATGTATGCAGGAGATCAAGAGGTATGATTACCAATTAAGGGTTATGCAAGACTATGAAGCTAGCCAAGAAGCTTATTCAAGTGTTCAAGGGTTGATATCCTTGTCAGAGAAGTTCAAAGATCCTCAGAGAGAGTGGTTGAAGTCAAGAGTGTGTGCCTCCTAACTTGAGAGTTGTAAGGAGCTCCTTAGATGATTCTGAAGCCATGAATGTGGACTTGAAGCCTTGAGAGAGCTTATGAGATGTCTTGAAAGCCATCATGAAGCCTAGATAGGTCATGGTGCAAGTTTAAGAGGACTCAGCCATGAGTGGCATAATTAGGGTTTGACTGGGTCAACCCTAGGTCAACTGATGATTTGGAGAAGGTTGAGACCTAATTCAAGAGCCATGTGATGATGGATTGATGCATTGGAATTCTATAAGGATGATTCCAAGGTCAACTCATCATGATTGAAAAGTTTGAGAAGTTTCAAGCTAGGGTTTCTAAGGATTGACAGTATAAAATCCCCTAGTTTGACCCCTATCTTCAAGGCAGTTTAGCCCAAGATGTGATTGTCATCTAATATTTCCCCCAACATGAGTGTTGTAGATCTTGTTCTTAGCTTTAATTTGAGTACTAGAAGTGCTTGATAGGACTTGTAGAGCTCAAGTTATGACTTTGACAAGTTACAGGTCATCTGAGGTATGTGAATCTGGGGCCTTGAAAGTCACCCAACTTGCATCAAACGTTTGCTCAAGAAGGATGATTCCTATGAAATTTTGTTCAACATGAATGTTGTTCCTTATCTTCTTAGCTTTCTAGAGAGTACTAGAAGTCCTTGATAGGATTTGTAGAACTCAAGTTATGGCTTTGACAAGTCAAGGGCATTTTGGTCATTTGGAGATTACAGGTTATTTCAAGCATAAGGCCATAACTCCTATTTACAAGCTTCAAATGGAAAAATATTCAACATAAAACTTGTTCAAAATGATGTTTTAAGGCTAGTAAGGAGGTCATGAGATGTTGGAAAGGCTTGTAGCTCAAAGTTGCAAAAATGACCTAAAATAAGGGCATAAGTTAAATAAACCAAAGTTGGAAATTGATATTTTCAACCTACACATCCAAAACATGGCATGTAATATATCATTTTGACTCTAGAAAACATTTTAAAAACATTGGTTTAGCCACATTTTTGATTTGAGGTCTAAATTGTGGACTTGCTTTGAAAAGCACTTACTTGCATATTAAGCAACACTTGCAAAACTCAAAATCAAGGCATGAGCAAGGCTTTTTGCAAGCTAAACACCTCTAATATCTCACTTGGGGAGATTTTGGTATGAGAACAAGTGGCTATACCAAGGGAAACAGAATTGAGCATGGCATGATACATGATTGGAAATCTCATGACATGAGAAGTGGAAAATCTCATTGGAAGGATCTAGAGGGTTCTAGATCATCCAAACTTCATCTATATAAGGAATAGAGTGGATCCATTGAAGGGGTTGGTGATCATTGAAGGATTGAGCTTAGTTTGAGATTGAAATTTCATAGCTTGCAAGTGCAATCGGTTTCACCAAATTCTCCATTTTCTTCCCATTTTCTTGATTGATACTTCTTCCATGGATGTCAAGGAGTGATTCCAGATCATTTCCAAGAAGAATTGGTGGCTAGATCGTGTAGGAGCAAGTGATTTTCAGCACCTGCAACTCACCATCGGGTTTCAAGATTCAAGCACTTTCCATTGATTCTTTTGCATACAGAAGCAAGAGGAAGTTCATTGATCGTGTCTGCAAGATTGTAGAGCTTGAAGTGGAGGATTAGTGCATCTGTTCAATCAAAATTTTCAGGTTGGTACCTTTCTTCCTATAGCTTGATTTAGGTAGAATTAGGTTGAATTAAGGTGCTAGATTGATTGTAGAATGGTGTAGGATGGATTTCAGATAGTTAATTGGTGAATTAGAGACAAATTAGGTGAATTGCCATTTTCGGTTGAGATTGGGAGATGATGAATCTTGAGGTTTCAGAAGAAACTATGGGTATGGTTGAATTCGTGGCAAGATTTGGGATAAGATTCATGTTTTGACCTCTTGGATTGGAGGCTTCTAGGGAGAACTAGGGTTAAAAGGGATGATCGGAGCTCCACCGGCGGAGGCCGAATCTGGGCGCAAAATTGCAGAGGTTTGAATGGAGAAGATGACTCTGGGACCATCAGATCTTGTTTTGACCTTTGACTGGGATATGATCCAAGGGCCACGTTTTGAAGTTGAGTTATGAAGGATTCTGATGAATGAAACGCACCGTTTCATTTATTCAGGCGTTTTGGGCTTAGTGATCTAAGTGTTATCCATACCCCCTGATGGCCCAACCCAAGATTTAAATTGAATCTGATTACTATTGGCACCGTGCACTTATTTATTTTTGTTAGATTTACTTCATTTTTTCATTTTATTTATGGTTCTTGAAAAAATCATAATTAATTGAATATTAATCCAATCAAACCCATTCTTTTTGCATTCTACTCATGATTGAGTCTATTATTTTTTAGAGAAAAAATATTTTTCAATGTAATTTATGATTTTATTGGAATTTTATATTTTAATTGATATTAAAATGATTATGTTTGATGCATATTTTTGTGGAATTCTTTTTGATCTCATGGTGATGACTTTGAGCCTAATTTTTTGTGTGTGATTAGGTTAGACATGTATGACCCCATAGTATTTTTATCACATTTTTGTGTTGAAAATAGGTGTGCTTTCTAGATTGATATTTAGATGCTTCCTTTTAGGGTTTAGGTTTGATACCTTGTAATGTAGGATTTAGTTCTAGATCCAATTTGATGGTTTGATCTTTGAAATTAATGTGGTAGAGTCATGATTGACCTAGGTTCCCCTAGTAATTTTTGTAGGATTTTACAATTGATTTTAGTATTTTAGTTAGGACTAACTTTAGTACTAGGTTTTAGGTGATCCTAATTTACTAATTCAATTAGTTTAACTTCTCTAGTTCCCTTAGATTAGGGTTTGTGCTTGGTTTGACTTTGGTTGAGATTGAAGACAAGTTGAAGACAAGGGGAGGATGCTTGAAGTGGCTTGAAGTTGCTTGGAGCTTTGGATTTGTTGGTGCCTGAAGGTATCTGGTGAAGATTTAGGAGATAGGACATAGGGAGAGCCTTATAGTTAGAATGATTTCTTTCACAAACATGGAAAGCATCTTGTGCTTTCATTCCTCCCAATGACTAAAATTCCTTCTCAGACATTCACATCCCTCCTTTGGAGGGATGAGTGGCTTTATCTGGGAAGTAGAACTTTGAGGGAACCAGTCTCTCATAATGATGAACCCTTACAGGCTTCCTTTGGTTGTCAGTAAGCTGTTTGTCATCTCCTCTCATCCTGTTAAATCAATTGTCTTCTGGTTTGAGTATCTTGAGAGATATGGGGCTTGAGTTTGAAGATGAGGACTTCATTGAAAAGTGAGGAAGAGGATGATTCCTTGAGCATTGCCATTGCAGCTGAAGCCTGAAGAGCAAGAAGAACAAGTTGATACTTGAAGATCCAGTGGAGATTGAATGAAGAGCTGAGGCTTGAGCAAGAATTGAAGGATGAAGTTGACACTTCCAGATGATTAAAGACTACTCTGAGAAGCTGAAGTTTGTAAGAGGAGAAGACCAAGTTGATACTGATGAAGCAAAGAGAGCTGAAGCTTGAAGACTAAGTTGATACTTGTGAAGGAGATTCAATTGAGATTGAGTGTAGAGCTGAGGCTTGAGGAATAAAGGATGAGTTACATTGAAGCTTGGAGAGCCTGAAGGAATCAAGTTGACACTTGTGGTTAAGAGCAAAGCCTGAGGGTGGAGTTGACTGGAAAGCTGAAGCTTGAAGGAGAAGATTAAGTTGAAACTTATTTTGAAGGGTTGAAGCCTGGAGAAGCAAATTGATATTTGTCATGAAATATGATAGCCTTGAAGGGTGATTGAGGTCTGAAGACTGGATTGCTGTCAGAAGAGCTGAAGCTTGGAATTGAGAGAGAGAGTTGTTGATCTGCTTCCTTTCTTGTCTGTTTTCTTTTCTTTGCTGATGTGCCTTGTTTGACTTGCTTGATGCATTAGAATAAGTCCATAATTAGACTGACTTTAAGCTAGGAGCATGATTGCACTAGAGGTTGAGTTGCTCCCTCTGCTTGTATTTTTACTGTATGGCTTTGCTTGCGGGTATTCGGTAGAGCCCAGCTCCCTTGCCCATGTGGTTTGTGTTTGATTGATAGCATGTTATTTCCTCTGTATGATTGCAGTTTACTGTATTTTGCTTGATAGCATTTTATCTTCTTCTGTATGATTACTGTTATTCATATCTGGCTTGAGGTTGAGACGAGCTTGTGGAGGCTGATACCCCACACACATTTCCTCCCTCACTTGCATTGCATGCATTTTACAGTTGTTTACTGTTTACTGTTTACTGTTTAAGCTGATGCTTTATCTGTTTCTGTGTATCATTGACATGATCCCTTAGGACTCTCACCTCCTTTGATAAGGAAGTGATGATAGAAATTTAGGTTGAAACCTATGCATGACAACTTCTAGGAGTTCCCTGTTTCAAACCTCAACTATAGGATGAATCCTTAGCATGACAACAGTAGGACTTGATAGTCTCCCCTTAGTTGTCCCTCTCTCTTCTCATCTCAAAACAGCTTAAAATACAGTAATCATGAATGATTTCTTTCGTACGTTACGAGCCTTAAGCTATCTGAGAAAGGATTGTTGGAGAGTTTCTTTTCAACAATCTGGATGTTGAGTATGGTACCCTTTGGGTGACATGCGACACATTCACTCTTAGGTCATAGTCTTTAGTGCGATTGAAATTGCAAACACAATAAAAAACACTTCTTCCGTAAAAGACAAAAAACAAACTTCAAACCTTTTTGCCCCGTGGGCCCGTAATTCAAAGGAAAGCTTTTCTGAAGAAAAGAGTGTCGTTAAACTTCAGCGCCAACGCAAACAGGCTTTGTCCCTAATTGCTGGAACTGTTGTTTACTCGATAAAACAGGTGAACCTGAATCCCCGTAATCCGTATTATCCCGAACTACGTAAGCTCTAATCTCTCAGACCTGTTGAGAGTACGTAGGCACGATACTGACGTATTGGCGAGCCACCTTCCCTGTAACCCGTAGTTGGTCGAACTACGTTGACTCTGATTTCTCATTCTCTGATGAGAATACGTAGGCATAAAGTGCGACGCTTTGCCGAGTCAGTTTCTTTTCTTTTCAAGCCAGCCTTGATAGGTAGATAGATAAACTAACTCGTCTAGTAAACACAACAAGCGTGGATCCCGTCGAGTACGACGGACATGAGGGGTGCTAATACCTTCCCCTTGTGTAACCGACTCCCGAACCCAGACAACGGTTGCAACGACCTTGTCTTATACTTTTTCGTCAGGTTTTTCCGATCGTTTCCTTTCCCGCTCCCAGGGATAAATAACGAAAGGTGTCAACTCTTCTGTTTTGCCGGCACCTTATTTTCGCGGAAGCGACACCATCCTCCTCATCCTCCTCCTCAGTAACATCAGGGCCAGAAGCACCCGCCCCCTCTCCAAATTGTGGCCTGTCCTCAGGCTAGCCAGCATGCTATAGGAACTGCTCCCTAGACATCATGTTGTGAATCACCAAGGGTTCACGGCCCTGCAACTGAAGTACATGCATAGAATCATGAATGTCAATCATAGCTCTCTGAGTCGCCACCATCCAGTCCCAGTTATAGTTACACACAGTTTGCTGCAAAGGGTCGAAACTCTGTGAGAATGAAGCTCTAGAGCCTTCAGTATCCCTGGCGTCTGAAGTAGTTGGTGTAGATAAATTCCCTTTTGCACCCTTGGGACGATAATGCTTATCCATATATCTATCATCAATTGCAGCCGAAATCGTAACATGTCTACGTGAGGGTAGCTTAACCCTCGCGTTCACACATAGGGCCATGATCAGACAAGGAAAAGCAAGGGGACAATTCACTCTCTCCCCCACTTTTAACCCGCTCTCAACCACGGACCTTAACTCATCCGCAATAATTCGGGCTACATCAATTTGCACATTAGTGAGGATACTATGGACAAGATGTGCCACTAGGATCGGCACGGTCGATGTGTGCGACTTGGGCTTGATGTTTGTCAAGACCATAAAAAGCACAAGCTAAGGAAGTGGCTTCATGTTTTCACGGCGGTATCTCCTCGGAACCCTAGATGGGTTCAACTCCGTTGACTTACCCTCCAACAATAGAGCTTCAGAGGTGAGATTGATATTCCTATGTAACCTGAGATTCCGATGGTATTCGTCGATCTCATCTCCTCCGAGAGTTAATGGGTTACCAAGAAATCTGTTGATTGTATCTCTATCAAAGGCCACCTTTCTTCCCATCACTCGGGTCTTCCACCTAAAAGGTTCATCATCATTGGGCAAGGCATTAGCATAAAATTATCATACTATCTCAATGTTGTAGCTATCACCTGGTGTTACCAAAACATCCCACTTCTTGCTGTGTATCAGTGCAACAACGGTTCGGTATGATCCTTCTGGGTTTAGAATGAACCGCTTTTCAGGAAAAAAATTTCCTTTTTCAAGAGCCACATAACGTGCAGCCTGCTTTGGCCCTAAGAACCGATCACTGTCATATTGAATAGGTGTCGGGCGAGACGAACTTCTAACCCGACGCTTGTTTGATGTAATTGCCCTATACGCCATATGCACAAACAACAGAAGAGAAGAAAAAACAACAACCAACATAAACAGATTAGTCGAAAATAATAAACAAGAAGATGAAGAAGGCCCCCTTCATCATAAAAAAAACAAAAACCTGTCTTGTTCGCTGAATACTTCGCTGTGCGAAGGCCTGGCAAAAACTCACCCTAGGTTTGCATTGCAAATAAGCCAGCGAAGGCTGCGAAAATTAAAATTTCAGCCTTGTTTTGTTCCTCAACCAAGATACTTCAATGATGAGCATATATTTCAGAGAAACCATGATGTGGGTAACACTAGGAATGACTAACAATCACATGCAACATGATTTTTGAGCAAAATTAAACCTACCTTAATCAACCAATGTGGAATGTTTTCCTCAAACTATCACAATATAAATGAAAGAAGATGGACAAACCTGAATCATTGCAGATTGAAGGAAGTCTCTGAAATTTTTTTTTAGGGTTTCAATTGAGGTGCTCTAGTGTTAGCGTGAAAGTGCAGAGAGATATGGAGTGGCAAGTGAGTGAGAGGGAATACACTTAAAAGGAATTCTAAATCACAAGATATGGTGGGCCACATGGGTGGCCCAATGATTTTAAAAGAAAAAGTTAATGTGGCAAGAACTTACTTTTTCGCATTTCTCGCACTACGAGCTTCCTAGCGAACCTGTTCGCCCAACTATTCGTACTGCGAAGTAGCCAGTGAACATGACAGGTTTTGTTTTGAAAATTTGTCTTGCTTTTTCTCCTCAAATTCCTACCACATATTGAATAAACAAACCTATCTACAAGCAATAAAATAGGAAATACTTACAATGTTGAGGTGCCTTCCAACAAGCGCTTTGTTTAACGTCGTTTCAGCTCGACGGTCCAATGCGATCATGGATCACAGAAGGGCACAGAGGTGGTGTGCCGCTCGAAATCACCACCCAAGTAAATCTTCAATCTTTGGCCATTTACTGTCTAACTCTCTTTGGTCTTCATATCCTCGATAGTGATTGCTCCATAGCTCAAAATGTTGCGAATCCGAAACGGACCCGACCACTTAGACTTTAGCTTCCCTGGAAACAATCTCAAACTAGAGTTGAAAAGTAACACCATTTGTCCTTCCTCAAACTTCTTAGCCACAATCTTCTCGTCATGGTAAACCTTCACCCGATCCTTGTAATTTTTGTTGGATTCATACGCTTGTAGGCACATTTCCTCCAACTCATGAAGTTGAATTTTTCTTTTTCCGCCACTTAAGTTTTGATCAAAATTTAGCAACTTTAATGCCCAAAAGGCTTTGTGCTCCAACTCAATCGGTAGGTGAAAGCTTTTTCCGTAGACAATTTTGAAAGGGGTGAGACCAATCAAAGCCTTGAAAGCCGTCCGATAGACCCACAAAACATCGTCAAGCTTGCTTGACCAATCCTTCCTAGAAGTGGACACAGTTTTTTCCAATTTTGTTTTTTAATTTCTGGGTTTGATACTTCGGCCTTTCCGTTAGCTTGTGGATGATATGTGTCACATCGCTGCGAAGTTGGGTCGACAAAGACAGAAGAGTCGCCACCGTTTGTTATTTATCTCAAAGAGAAGGAAAGGAAACGATCAGAGAAAACCTACGAAAAAGGGAAAAGATAGGTCATCCAACCAAATCTTGGGTTCGGGAGTCGGTTACGCAAGGGAAAGGTATGAGCAGCCCTCACGTTGGTTGTACTCAACGGGATCCACGCTTGTGGTCTAAGTCTATGGGTGATAAAACAAACTATCTAAAGGCTGCTGCTAAACGGGGGGAACGGAAAGAACTGACTTGACAGGACATCATCGCCCTATGCCTACGTATTCCCTCGTGCAATGGGAAAGTCAAAGTCAACGTAGTTCGGGAAACTACGGGGGAGGTTGCTCGCCAAGACATCGCGTCTTGTGCCTACGTATCCTCATCTGGTATGAAAAATCAGAGCAAAACGTAGTTCAGGCTAACTACGGGTAAACAGGGTGTTCCCGATTACACGGGGGCGAGAGAAAAGGTCTGGGTAGATGATACTAGCGTACGTATTCTAGTAGTTAGGTGTATTGCTGCTCGACTATTGGAGACTTAGGCGTTACCTGTTTGCGGTAGAACGGACGTAGCATGTCATGGGTTAAAAGGTACGAGGAACCTAAATGAGGGAAAGGAGGAAAAGCGCTTGCCAAGATCATCGCAATCCTGTGCCTACGTATTCTCAGCGGGTATGAGAAATCTGAGTAGCTGTAGTTCGGCCAACTATGGAAAAAGATATCGATCACACGGAGGCGAGAGAAAAGGGGATCTCGATCACACAGGGTGAGAGAAAAGGGTCCTAGGCTTAGGACGCCTAAACGGGAAGGAATTGGATCGGGACACACACGCTAAATCCTAAGACGTAGGAGCGAATGCGTCGTATATTGTCCAAAAGGTATACGCTAAACACTCTGGACGAAGTGAGAGGAGGCCCCCCCTCATCATTTCTTACGTATCTATCGCTTACGGCTCACAACACTCGACGGTTGATCAAAATATTGAAATTAGAAAATGTTACCGAACAGAGTGATTCCGTTGACCCTTGAAATTGCATGCAAGCTTTGATCCAATGCTTTTAATCTCCTCTTTGATCCTTGATGACGATGTTTTGAAATACGGCTCGAAAGGGTCAAAGTGAATTAAATCGGGTCCAATGTGACACTAAACCGTCGTAGCTCGACTTATGAATGGAAGTCAAGCTATAGGAGGTCGCGTATTGATATCCGTGCTAAGGACAAGATGAATAAATGATATTGAGTATCATTCTCCAATTGAATCATGTCGCACGGACCAAAAACAGTGGGATCTCGTCTTAATCGCAAACATAATGTCGATTAATTGAAGGTGTATCACGATCCCAAAGTAAAGAAAATGACCCAAATGGTCATCTTCCATAGATTTGAAATCGGGAAGGTTATCGAC